>CM059272.1:21777125-21844625 GCA_030347295.1 Setipinna tenuifilis
ACTCTTTTTACAGACAAGCCAGTCAGTCACAAAGTGCCTTACAGTGGCAGGATAACTAGATAATAATATAAAAATAGTATATGTAAAATATTTAAGAGAAAGTCTAAATAATAACAAATTCAGAGGGACAGTGTTAATAAATGCCAAATGCCCATACACAGCATGTCCTCCACTTAGGTTTTAATAATCAAACACACCCATATGAAAAAGACACACAAAAAACATACACTTAAAACTTACTCCTATATGATTAACTTGGAAATTGCGGCCACTTTCAGATATTTCTCATACAATTACATTATTAGACTTTTTTCATATAAATTACAGTATGTAATTTCACAAGTACACAAACAAACAAATGATTTTGTAGTTTTAGATAAAACATGGAAAAATATTGTACAATATATGTATACATTTCCCATAAGGGCAGACTGCTCAGTACTGACCGAACACCTTGATGGAGGCCTCCACCAGCTCTTCCACAGTTGCAGACTGAGTGTCATTCTCCATTCTCTCTCTCTCTCTGTATGTATGTATCACACTGCTGAGGACACATACAGGATTGAACAGGCTGAACCGCCATTCACAAACAGGTGGATAATGCAGAATGTGCACTTTGAGCAGTATGGATGGTAGCAAACTCTCTCTAGTTTGTTGAACAGTGAAATTGTATGAGGTTTAGTCTGGAGTGCATACACGGATATGTTTTCTCAGGGTGAGGTGTATTATGCATGGGTCCTTTGGACAAGCAATCAGTGCAAAGCATATGTGAGAGGAACACTCACAGACCAACAAGAGGAACACTTCCCCCATCACTGACTACTCTCGCAAGCTACTACTTGGGAAGTGATACTTTCGCATCCTAGCAACTATGATAACATGCCACTGGATCATATTAAAATGAATTCACTTAAAATCAGCTTCCCCTAATACAATTCAAATGTTCTGAAATTGCATAAAAAGGATCTCCAGTAACTATGAGTTCTACTAACTTGTTAAAATTCAATGAAACGTATGATGTAAATAAAAGATGGACTAAATGTAAATGTTTATGACTACGTGTAGCTATAATAAGGATATACTATCCAATACAAATGTGCTTCAGTACCAACATCAAAAACATCTTACCTGTACCTAATGAGAAGATTAACATCTGGGAAGGCCAGAGCACACAAGCTGAAACATCCCAAATCTGAGGTATCCTAATGGCCTGATGAACACACTTCCATCCAATAGCTTAACTCAGGCGAGAGAAAACACCCAACATGCAGTCATTCAGTGAGGTAAGCTGTGTATGTATCATCCAGTTGAGCCACTGTGCCTCTCCGGAATGCACTGCCAGTGCTTGGTGAGCACATCTGTCTCACATGATTTCCTCTGCCGAGCAGTTTCGACTACTCACACTTCCTGTTTCTAACGTACCAAACAAGACTTTCCACCACCGCAGTAGGGTGTAGTCAGATCATCTCTCTTTCTTTCTCTCATGAACGCACACACACACGGAGAGGTGTGAACAGTTAGCCTTTGGCTTTTTGTTGTTCCCAATGCCACTGTCAGTTGCCACATAACAAAGTTCAACTCCAGAGCAACCTGAAAGGGATCTCTGTGCATAACATGCACAAGCATCACACACATCTGGTCTATAGTGAGCCGAACAGAATAGCCTAGCTAACTCACTCACACACTCACATGCACACACACACACACACACACACACACACACACACACACACACACAGGAAGCCCAACATTATGATTTCTACAGAACATGTTGTTTTCTTTGGCACAGAGTAATGATAATTATGCTGTCCATCACCCTAAGCAATGTATGTCACAGCAAAGAACAAAAACAGGGAAAATACAACGTTTTCTGCTGCCTGTACTATTATTCTATGATATTGATTGTCTTGTGGCCCCTTGAGAGAAAATTGAGTGTATGATTGTTGAGCTGTGTAGAAAGTAAGATGGATGTTCTGCATATTCCTGGCATTGAAACTGCACAAAAAATATAGCTTTCATATTGCTGTCAAAGCTCCACGCATTGAAGAGGTCTGTGAAAAAGTGACACTTGTCAGGTACAATACCTGCATGATAAAAAAGAGCTTATGTAGACATTTCAATTTAAAACAATGCCCTGAAATATGGATGCTAGATGATTTCAAATATTTTAAAATGTATAATCATGAGCTAGTGACAAAATGTAATATGTATACATGTATACATAATATGTATACATGGTGCATACTAGTCAATGAACAGTTCAAAGCCTAAGTAAGTAAACAGCAACAACAAGAAAGGAATTGGCATGCTGCATGCAAGCTAAATCAAGTGCACTTTAATGAACAAATGAGCCTGATAAAGCTAAATATGTGTAATAAACCAAAGCATGGCATATGATGTGTAAAAGAGATGCAGTGGTGAGAGCTAGAGGAGAACAAGAGAGATGGAGAGAGAGAGAGAAAAAGATAAATAAAGATTATCTGAGTGCTTGAAGCAAAAGAGAGAGACTGAGAACCTGAGAGAGAAAGAGAGAGTGAGAGAGAGGGAGCAAAACAGAGAGAAAAACAGAGAGCAAAAGAAAAAAGAAGTAAGAAAATGTATGTTACAACATATCTCGTTTTATGTCACAACACTCATTCTATGCATTTCCCAGAAATGAATCCAGTAGTTGTGATGTTAGCTAAGACAGTGTCACTAAGACAGGCAACCTGGAGTTAAATATAATATTATTATTAAGTATTTTATTTTTAGAAGTGGCTTTTCTACCATCAATCTCACTTCATAAACAAACAAAACAGATGTACAGTATGTGTCAGTGCTAATTTGTTTTCTGCATGGACTGAACTAAGATCTGTTGTATAGGACTAGGTAAGATTCAGTCAAGACATGAAATGCATAGATGCTTCAGAACGCAATAAAACCATGATCAGTCTGCAGCTCTCAAAACAAGAATTAATTCAAGACCAACTATGAACATGTGGCATTCATTTAAAGGTGTGCAGGTAGGTTTCTAAAGGTTAGACTCCTTGGCTGTGGGGGAGGAGGTGAAGCAAGTCACAATGTGCTAAAAGAAGGCAGGATGTAGTAACCCCGGCAACTCTGATCAGGCCATCATGATGATAAGCCTGACAGCACTCAGTGCAACTGTTCCTGCTGATATGAATAGTCTGTATGGAGAAGCTCTGGTGTGACTGATTTTTCAGCCTAGTTAAACAGCATAAATGCCCATGTCCTGGATTTAATCTTTCTCATGAATTTTAGCCTTGCCTAAGCATAAATGGGGGCATAATTAGCTATGTGGAATAGCATGCCTTTGTTCGATACACCACACAGACATTACCATACATCAGTTTTACATCATTTTTTCCCCCCTATTATGCTAAATTTAGAGTAAACGTAAGAGAAGCTCTGGCTGCCACAGCTACAGTGTGATTTGTCTCCATCTAGTGATTCAATGTTCCTCAAAGCATTCTGTATAGCTTCAAATATTTTGGCTACTCTACTATGGCCATTAGTGCAAGTGGGACACTGCAGCTCAGATATTTGAACTTCAGAACAAGACAAAATCAGTAAGAGTGATGCGTCAGAAGACACTGGATGAGTCATTTAGTCATACCTCTATTAATATCTTTAGATCTCGATTTTGGGTACACCACCAGTTGTTTGAAAATGTTTTCCCTTTAAAATTAGCACATCTTAATTTTCTTAGACATGGTATAATAGGGCTTACCCATTAACTCTGAATGATATATAGGCCTACTATAAATATTATATATATATATATATATATATATATATATATATATATATATACAGTATATATATAGTATATATAAATAAAATACTAGATAGAATAAAATACTTATTTGTGGGTCCTTTTTCCATCTCTGTACTTGTGGCCTGTGTGTCAGGGGTCATCCAGACTCACTTACATTCACAGGTCATTGAAATATCACGGCCTTTCATTCGGGTCAGCTGAAAATGGTCCAGATTCCATATATGTGTCGCACATGTCAACCAGCATGGCTGGGCTTGCCAATGGACTGTGAGGCTTGATATCCGCATTGCTGTAGGTTACCATGTGTATAGTATAATTATACTTAATTATAATGTTTTTTTTCAGCTTCAGCTTCAGACTTCAGTTACTGCCAAGTTGGAAAAGAAAAATAACTTTTTTGAGAGAAGCTTCAGACTAAAATGGATGTAATGAAGCACATTTTCAAAGAAACAAAAGTCACTTGTAAATATTGCTCATCTTAGAAGACATTTAATTGTAATCAAATAAGATAAATATCTCATTCTTAAAAACTGTATGTACAGGGCGGAAACACACTCAAAATGTGTAGGCCTATAGCCTATTTAAATGACGCTTTTTAGTCTACCTACACAAATTACTGTAAAGGACGCTTTATTGCGTAATTTAGCAACTTTTACTACTACTTACCCTGCCCTCAACTCCGCCCTCTTCTCAATATTAATAAGGGTCGGTTTTAAAAATGAACTGCCTGGTCACTATCGGCTGGGTACGGGTTACACTAGTTGAAGGGGGCAGCCTCTTGTGTTTACCTCGGTGCTGTGTTTACAAATCGTTCTGCAATGTCTCGGCCGTTGTCAGACCACGACAAGAGGAAACAGATTTCGGTGCGTGGCCTGGCTGGAGTTGAAAACGTCGCAGACCTTAAAAACAACTTCAACCGCCACCTTCACTTCACACTGGTGAAAGACAGAAATGTCTCCACAAAGCGGGACTACTATTTCGCTCTTGCGCACACCGTGCGTGATCACTTGGTTGGAAGATGGATCCGGACGCAGCAGCATTACTACGAGAAAGACCCGAAGGTGAGTAAAGAAAACTAGGGGAGTAGAATTTTTTAAAGAAGTTAGGAGTTGTTTAATTGGTTGAAAATAATACACCATCAGTTTTTCCACTGAAATGTTTAATCAAATGCTATTAATTAACTTATTCGACCTGACAGCGTTTAAGTAATTGGGGAAGTAAAGTCAAATGTTGGAAATGTCTACTAATTTATCCTTGACATTGTATTTCACCTCAGGATCTAGGAATAGGTTATGTTGATGATGCAGATGCAAGCTGCAAAATGTCAGAAGCTCTGCTGTGACCCCTGGCCTTTTCAGGCATCCCTCCAGACTTGGGAAGGAGCGCTTACACCTTAGATGATAAATACCTTACATGAGTTAAAGTCTCTATGGAAATATCCCTGGAGAACACATTAGCTAGTGTTACTACACTTTTTCAGGATTTTAGATCCAGGAGCAATATCAATAGTTTATTTTCACCAGCTACTGTTCATAATTTCTGTAGTCCACCCTCTTGAGGTAACCAAAACTTTAGTCTTTAGACTAGACATTTTCTGTTGGAACAAGGGAACAGTTTTACTTGCATGTTGCTCACAGGTACCACATTCATTCACGAGAATACAGATTGAATTCCATATTTATCTAGACAGATTATACAGCACATGATAGATTGGTCTACAGCCATGTCAGAGGCCCTCTAGGAAGAAAGGTCAAAGGGTGGGACCTCAAAAGAAAGGCCATGACTGAAAACTATCCCCAGCTCAAGGTTAACGTCCGATTTGCCATGAAACAGATGCCAAGTCACGTTCGGTGCCAGACTGGGCAGTCATGTGTTTTAGGCATTTCAGTAAAGGAAATCAAAAAAGTGTTTTTTTTTTTTTCGCCAATGCTATACAATATCCGTTAAACAATTCACATCAATAAGTACATTTTCCCAGCATTTTCAGTGACAGTGGCATAAGTATTATAGATTTGTAGTATTGGTGTTTTAATGTGAGCTTTTCATCCTTTCTTTGCTAATAATTCATTTGCACACCTTGTGTTAATTGACCTTGTGAATTCAGAGTAACATAGTTGCCAGCACAGTTCAGTTTGCCAGTAGTGTCTTACAGTAATTTACTCAGGCTCTCTGACACTCAGTGTCTGTAATGACATTGATAAGTAAGGCATTGGGGTTGGCATGCTCAGGTGCCTGTTTCACATTGTGCCACCTAATGTTATTAAAGCTGAACTATGGCAGATATAGAAACTATTGTTTTCTCACATAAAAAAGAGCCAACATGAAACCTGTCACGGTAAACATACTTTTCAGAAATAAAATAAATGTTTATAAACGTTTTATACATATACAAAAATAGTACTGGTATATACATTTTCTAATTTGTATCACAGTAACTATGTGGAGTGTGTAACCTTTGTACAGTGACCTCCAATGGGGTTATTTTTGCTCCAGTCAAAATGCCACTGTTATGTAATACCCCTGACCTTCCTCTACTGCCACCACTACCCCTCCAAACTCCCTCCACCACTCTTTCTGTTCCAGTAGGCCACTGCAGTCTCTAACAGCCACAGCTGAGAAAGCTGGAAATGTCAAAGATTCACGTCTCACGCTCTATCTGTCTAGAGAGACAGATAATAAACACGGTTGCTAAGCACACACAGACAGACAGATAGACAGCCTGTCAGCGGACAGCGGAGCAGGCCTCTGAGTGAGTGCGATATCACGCCCATGATTCTCTCCCAAGAGCTCACTCAAGCACTGGAGGTCCCTATTGTAGCAAGTCGGCAGACTCAGAGATGGCCTTGCTTTTTGTAACGGGTAGTAACAGAGAGTATTTAAGTAGACTATTTATTTATATGCCCTAAGTATACAACTGTGGCCTTCTGACTCTGTCAAAGAGGGTGCTTTTTCTCTCTAACCAAGTGATTCATCAGAAGCAGGACCAGGCTGTGTGAAAGGAGCTGTCAGGATACTACAGCCATGCTTGCCGAGGGCACACAGACAAACTGCACAAAGACAATTTCCGCTGACCCTGGGGGACTTTCTCTGTTCACCTTCAACATTAGGAGAAAAACGTGTCTAACACATAGAGTACAGAATACAGTGTGCCATTGCTGAATGCAGTCTACCATGTTTTTGTTTTGTTTTTTTGTTTTGAAAACTGATGAAAACTGAATCAGAGCTTTCATAGGTCATATTTTTTACATGAGTACCCTGCCTTTGCAATTAATATTTAATACTTACACAACCTGTCTTCACAATTAGCACTTTAAAAAATACAGGGCCAGGAGTAAGATGTATGAACTGTATGACATGTAAGTATACAGATGATGTAGAGTCACTTATTCTGCACAGAACATTTGTCAGGTATGTAATCATGGAAATTAACTGTGTCCTCTAAAAATACAGTATTCCGAGGCTGAGAAATGAACTGAAACATGAACACAGTTGAGTGGAATTAGCTGATTAGGGAGGCTATTCTGGTACGCATCACGCTGAAGAGGAGAGGATTTGACTGTTGCCGTGGCAGTGGCAAGGCAGAGGTGTATTTAGCCATTCTAATGAGACTCTCTCTCCCTCTGGGTGTCCGTCTCCATTAGCGTGTGTACTACCTCTCGCTGGAGTTCTACATGGGCCGCACGCTGCAGAACACCATGGTGAACCTGGCACTGGAGAACGCCTGTGACGAAGCCATGTACCAGGTGGGTGTCCTCAGAATGCCCCCTGCCATCCATGGGTGTAAGCCAGCAGGTAAAAGAGCCATGTGTAACCTTTGTGTGTGTGTGTGTGTGTGTGTGTGTGTGTGTGTGTGTGATTGTTGTTTTGCAGATGGGTTTGGAAATGGAGGAGCTGGAAGACATTGAGGAGGACGCTGGCCTAGGAAATGGTGGCCTTGGCCGCCTGGCTGGTACGTTGAATGCCCTGTGTGAAACATACAGAGGGGTGGGAAGAGTGCTCTGTTCATTCTGTGAATGACAGTTTTAGAATGTCTCTTAAAGGTGCTATATGTAGGATTGTGGCCAAAACTGGTACTGCAATCACATTTAAAATACTATAAAGCATGGTTCTGCCTGCAGAGGCAAGGGGCAAAACACAAAATCAAAACATAATTTAATAACAGAATATTCTGGCTGTAACTGTTATCACAGAAATTAGTATTTCAATTTAACATATTTCCGTTAAGCTCTGTTGATATATCAGCATAATTTTCTTAATAATTGCCATGAATGTCTTACATACATGCCTTTAACCTTTAGACCCATAATAGTATTAATAGTAATAATGGTTTCCATTGATATGGTGTTTTTGCTGCCCTCTGTGTTTCCAGCCTGCTTCCTTGACTCCATGGCCTCCCTGGGCCTGGCTGCATATGGCTATGGAATTCGTTATGAGTTTGGCATTTTCAACCAGAAAATTCAAAATGGCTGGCAGGTAAGCAGTCACAAATAATAATAATAATAATAATAATAATAATGATAATAATACGTTTTATTTATGTAGCAATTTCCATGCAGAGGTAGTAGCTAAAAGTACTTTTACAGTTTTCACAGTTTGTGGAAAAAGAGCACAAGACAAAGTGTGTTTCGGTTGCACAGTGTCGTAAGAGAGAATTTAAATCAAGATGCTTTAAGGGCTTAACCCTTGTCTCCAGTGGCATCCTTGACACCTTATAGTGTTTTGTCCCATAATTACGTAAATAAGGGATTGACTGTGTGTCCAGGTTGAGGAGGCAGACGACTGGCTTCGCTATGGCAACCCTTGGGAGAAAGCTCGCCCAGAGTACATGAGGCCAGTCCAGTTCTACGGCAGGACAGAACACCTCCCTGACGGGGTGAGATGGGTCGACACTCAGGTGAGCTCACAGAAACACAACGCGACACTCTGACTGAGTGGATGTGCATCCATCTATAAAGCAAGTTCTGTCTGTATTTCATGAAATCCCACAAGAACAGGCATGGAATACCACGAGAACAGGCATGAAATCCTGTGAGAATGAGCATGAAATCCCGTGAGAACAAGCTCTGCACCAGTTCACTGTGAATCTCCTCGTGTCAGTGTGTGCATGTGTGAGCATAGCCATACAAGGACGTCGGACTGACAGTTGTTTTATCCTATTGACAGGTTGTTTTGGCCTTGCCGTATGACACGCCTGTGCCCGGATACAGAAACAACATTGTGAACACCATGCGTCTGTGGTCTGCAAAGGCCCCCTGTGACTTCAACCTGAAAGACTGTGAGTTCACCATCTATAAGATGTCACCTTCTTGGGCATAACACACAGCATGTATTCCTGGCTGCCATTGGAGGGGTGGGGGGTGGGGGATGGGGGATTTAGGGAGATTGTAAGGGCTCAGCATTAAGATTGGGCCATTTCAGGCCCCTATAAATATATTAAAAAGTGGATTTTCCACCAGAGGGGCTAAAATTTATATCGCACCCCTGCATGTATTTAATATGTCATAAAGAATTGTAACAGACTTTTGACTTGGGCCTGTAACTGTAATTTTTGTACTGTTTGTGCGATGCTGTTAACAAATCTCTGCTGCTGACCCATTTTTATCTTTAAGCCCAGCATAACCCAGCTGTCTCTAGCATAACTGTATGCGTGGGATGGGCTGAGAGAGAGGAGTGTGCTGTGCTGTGCGGTGCTGTGCTGTGTGGTGTTTTCGCTTCAGTAAACACTGAAAGAGAATGAGGTACCTTGCAATGCTGGCCCCAGTAATAAGAACTCCCATTGCTCAAGTCAGAATAGGGTTGCCTGCTTGCTTATGTGCAGGAACTAATCAGACTACAAGACAGACTACTTACTACTTACTTACTTCTTACTGACTTCACATCTACTGCACAGTTGTTTGCACTCTTTGGACTATTCCTAAAATGTGTCATTTGAGGCAGTTTGGCAGTGAATAGAGGAATTTAAAAAGGCTGGCCAGCTATCTTAGAGCGTTAAAAATACTTGAGGCAGACCCTGGCTGGATCTAATCAGGAATAACAGTGCTATCAGACCGATTATGCTAAAATTACTTTCTGTTTGCATTGTTAAAATAACAGTTTCAGAGCTATTAGAGCTTTTATGAAGGACATTTCTATTCAAAATCGTGGATTGGTCTAAGGAGGCCAGAAATGAGTTCATCAATTTTTAATAGGAAAACATATTAAAACTATTAATATTAAATTGTTTAAACTGGTTGAGGGAAAGAATGGGATGTGTTATTATAATTATATGAAACTGGGCCAAGCATATGCTTATTTCTACCCACTTTAAGCCAAATGTAGCATGTAGTGAATGTTTCAAAAGCTGACTATGTGAATATAGATAATAGTATAACATACATTCCACATGAACGCATAACATATACTAATGTTTGCTCTCTCTTTTTTACAGTCAATGTTGGCGGTTACGTTCAGGCTGTGCTGGACAGAAATTTAGCTGAAAATATCTCCCGTGTCCTCTACCCAAATGACAATGTAAGACTGGCCTGTACTCTGTATGTCTCCCTCTCTCTTTATTTGTCTCTCTCTCTCCCTCCCCCTCTCTCTCTCTGTCTCTCTCTCTCTCTCTGTCTCTCTCTCTATCTCTCGCCCTCTCTCTCTCTGTCTCTCTCTCTCTCTCTCTCTCTCTCTCTCTCTCTCTCTCTCTCTCTATCTCTCGCCCTCTCTCTCTCCTCTTATATGTCCAGCAGGCATACAATGCCTCGTTAGCACAATACTGAATAAGTTCACAGTTCACACACACACACACACCCACCCACACATTCTCTCACACACACATAAACACACACCTGTGTTGTGGTTCAGTTCTTTGAGGGGAAGGAGCTGCGTCTGAAGCAGGAGTACTTTGTGGTGGCCGCCACTCTGCAGGACATCATACGCCGCTTCAAGGTCTCCAAGTTCGGCTCCCAGGAGGTTGCGAGAACCGACTTCACTCTGCTTCCCACCAAGGCAAGATCACACTCTTGAATGTCTCTGGGCCTGTGCCCTTGTAAAGTACAGCAAATTTTGTTTCATGTCTACATACATGTGTGTGTGTGTGTGTGTGTGTGTGTGTGTGTGTGTGTGTGTGTGTGTGTGTGTGTGTGTGTGTGTGTGTGCGTGTGTGTGCTGGGTGCATGCATGTGTGTGTGTATATGTAAAATGTCTGTTTTGTGAGTGTGTGCGCGTGTGTGTTTTTGTTCTTTGCTGTCTAGTATAAAAAGTACAGTTAATTATGCCCACGTTCTGCCATTCATGTAAATAAAATTACAGATAATTATGTAAATGGCAGACAAATGGGCCTCATTAGTTAGCCTACGCTCATCAGTGGGCCAAGAGACAGCACCCAGCTCTGCATCCAAATATCAGTTCAGTCAAGCTGTAATTTCCACTGTGTGTGTGTTCCCTCACTACTGTTCACACGCACACACACACACACACGCACACACACACACACACACACACACACACACATACACACACACACACACACACACACAATCATACAAACATACACACACACACACACACACACACACACACACACAATCATACAAACATACACACACACACGCACACACACACACACACACACACAATCATACAAACATACACACACACACACACACACACACACACACACACACACACACAATCATACAAACATACACACACACACACACACACACACACACACACACACACACAAACACACACACACACACACATTCACACACACTGTGTTTCTCATGAGCAGGTGGCTATCCAGCTGAATGACACACACCCTGCCCTGGCCATCCCGGAGCTGATGCGAGTGCTGGTGGACGAGGAGAAGCTGGCCTGGGAGAAGGTGAGAAGTGCTGACGGGGCTGGAAATAGATAGAGGTCACGGCCAGCGCGGCTAAGCTGCGGACGGGACGGACAGTGCGGTGATCTCAGGGCGCTGTGGTGTCAGCAGCGGCTGATTTATGACGGGACCTTCTGGAGGCACCTACAGGATTGTGTGGGCTTTCATTGTGATGTGCTGTGCATAAAGATTTAGCCTCATTCTTTCATGTGATATTTGGTTCTCTGTTTGTGTGTGTGTGCTTGTGTGTGTGTGTGTTATGTGTGTGTGTGTGGGTATGGGTGTGGTGTGTGTGTGGGTGTGTGTGTGTGTTGTGTGTGTGTGTGTGAGCATGTATGGGTGTATGTGTGCGTGCATATAAATGTGTGTGTGTGTGTGCGTGTGCGTGTGCGTGTGTGTGTGTGTGTGTGTGCGCGCGTGTGTTTGTGTGTGTGTGAGCATGTATGTGTGTATGTGTGCGTACATATCATATGAATGTGTGTGTGTGTGTATGTGTATGTGTGTGTGTGTGTGTGTGTGTGTGTGTGTGTGTGTTTGGCCAGGCCTGGGACATCTGTGTGAAGACGTGCGCCTATACTAATCACACGGTCCTGCCTGAGGCCCTGGAGCGCTGGCCCATTGACCTGTTCCAGACCCTGCTGCCTCGCCACCTCGAGATCATCTACGAGATCAACCGCCGCCATCTAGAGGTCAGCACATGTTACTGCACACAGCCAACATGATCGGAAACTAGTGCAGTGGTAGATGTGAGACATAGCACTTAGTGGCCTACAAATGAGCCACAAGTAAAAAAAAAACACCCATTCTACCAGACCTTTTTGTGGCAGCCAGTCTCTTTGGGCATAGTATTAAATGGGTGTCCATTATCTCATTTTCTCTGTCTCTCCTGTTTTGGTGTGTACAGCGTGTTTGTTCCCTGTATCCTGGTGATATGGACCGGATGCGGAGGATGTCACTGATTGAAGAAGGGGGACAGAAGAGAGTGAACATGGCTCACTTGTGTATCGTTGGCTCCCACGCTGTGAATGGGGTGGCTCGCATTCATTCAGACATCCTTAAAGCCACTGTGTATGTCCTAACACACATACATGCAACACATACACATTGCATTGCATGCAGTGCACACAAACACCCACACTACTTGAGAAGTAACTATGCATGCAATGAATATTAAAGACACACTCCTATAAATTCATTGCAAAAGAGTGACTTACTACTAATCCTGGAACAGATTTATCTGTGTAATGGTAGCTAGCTGATAGCTGATGATTAGAATGCTAATGTAAACCTCCTTCCAGACGACTTAAAAGGGATACACACTTCTGTTTTACATGACTTGTTCAAACATCCTCCTTCCTCTTTCGAGGTGCTGTGAGCTGCTGCTTAAAATCTGGGCCAAGTGGTTTAAATGGAAAGTCTACATGATGCATGATGGTTACATCTGCACACAGTTGACAATATGGTAAATATTGTCTTTAATGTTGGTGCGGTCTACACAGGTTTAAGGACTTCTATGAAATGGACCCCGATAAGTTCCAGAACAAGACCAATGGCATCACCCCACGCCGCTGGTTGGTCATGTGCAACCCAGGCCTTGCCGAAATCATTGCAGCGGTACTGTGAACTGCACCTCTCCTTACCTCACCTTTTAATGCCCAGTGTTCATTTGCAGGCATGAACATTACACTATTGATGTTTGTTTGGTTTGGTTTGCACTTTTCAGAGAATTGGGGAAGAATTCATTCGCGACCTTGACCAGTTGAGAAGACTACAGGACTTTGTGAACGATGAGGCATTCATCCGTGATATAGCCAAAGTCAAACAGGTGAGGTCTACTCTGATCTCAGGAGGCTGTGTGTTGAATGTTTTTTTCCACAAGCTTTAACTAATTTTTTGTGTGTCTCCATGTGGTTTATCATCTCTTACTTGCCATGTGTCATAACAATTCACAGTAGTGTGATAGATGAGTATGATAGATGAGTGAGTGACACATCTCTTTTTAAACCTCCAGGAGAACAAGATGAAGTTTGCTGCACACCTTGAAGAGCACTACAAAGTGAAAATCAATCCCAACTCCATGTTTGACATCCAAGTCAAGAGAATCCACGAGTACAAGAGACAGCTGCTAAACTGCCTTCATATCATCACCTTCTACAACCGTGAGTCATCCGTTGGCCCACCCCTGCTTCCACAAAGCACTGACTTCCTGTCTCACTTCCTGTCTGACATGTGTGACCTGATGCTGATCATGAATGGGCATATGCAGAGCTCTGACTGACTGTAGGTGGGCATCTCCTCCACAGGTATCAAGAAGGAGCCAAACAAGCAGTGGGTTCCTAGGACCATCATGATCGGTGGAAAGGTACTCTTTGCTCTTGCACGGTCTACAGCACTGTTTCCCCAACTTTCAACTGTTCGTACCCCTTGAGACACTCTTAATTTGACCTAGTACCCCTAGCCCCATGGCCAATTACTGTTATAATTACTATTTCTGCTGCAGAAACAAATGTGCATGCAGTATATGGTATAATATACAGTGCATAACATTGAAGTGACAGTGTTGGATTGTATTGAAGAGACAATGACAGTCTAAGATTATTTTTCACAGATTTTATCTATACTTTGTCACCATACTGGTGAGAACTAAGAAACCAGTTAGGGATTTAATTTGTGTAGGCCTACCCCTAGGGTACACATACCCTACTTTGACAACCACTGGTCTACAGGACCAGTGTGTGTAACAGGCTGTGATGGGAATGGAATGAGTTGAACAGTTTTAAAAAATACTCTTGTATGGAAACATAGTTTGTCTTCAAGTCTGAGGGTATTGTAATTTTAAATGTGACACAGCAGATAAATAGTAGTCATTCTCCAGTCTCTTGACTGATTTAGTTCCCTTTGCCTTTTGGTAATAAAAATACAGGGTAAATTGAAGGGAATGAGATGGAAAATAATGTTATATGTGAGGACAGATTAATTCGCTGCAGGCTAAAGCTTCAAAGACTTTCCATCAAAGAGGGTAAAAATTTAATCTAGACCACTAAAAGCTCTCTGATGAAAAACAACTGACTGCATTCAAAATCGATGTTTTCACTTTTAATAATTTATAACTTTTTTAAACTCCCAAATTTTATCAATTAATAGAAAAGGTGTATCATTTAGAGTATTACAATTCAGTCTACCAGTACATTCTGCTTCTGTAAAACTCCTCTTTTGATTATATTTTTCTGTTTTAGACAGAGAGACATTAAGATGCATACATGCATACATACACACAGACACACACACACACACACACACACACAGACACACACACACACACACAAATATACATAGACACTTTTAGTATCCTTTCTATGTTACTGCTTTGTTACAGCAGCAACTCGTCTTGCAAATCAACACGATAAACACATGATGTTCACATCTGAAGCGGACCCAACGCATACATAAATACATCAAATAATCCATTTTTTTAAACAGCAACAAACATGAGTAAAATACTGGGCTTGACGATACTATTTCATCAAAGTAGTCTCTTGTCGCAGCTGTGGCCTAGTGGTTAGAGAGTTGGTCTTGGGATTGGAGGGTCACAGGTTTGCATCCCGTTCCAGTGAGAAGAATGGGGTGGGGGACTAAAAAACTAGTGCTCTCCCACATCTTCATCCATGGCTGAAGTGCCCTTGAGCAAGGCATCTAACCCCACATTGCTCCAGGGACTGTAACTGAAACCCTGTACCTAAATAACTGTAAGTTGCTAATTATAATGTTTTTAAATGTTTTTCTCCACCTCTGTCAGGCTGCACCTGGCTACCACACGGCTAAGATGATAATCCGCCTCATCACTGCCATTGGTGAGGTGGTCAACAATGACCCTGTGGTGGGCGACCGCCTGAAGGTCATCTTCCTGGAGAACTACAGGGTCACCCTTGCTGAGAAAGGTACACACACAAAAACATGGCTGTGCCCATCTGTTCGCCTGCTGTCCATTTGTCTGTCTGTCTGTCTGTCTGTCTGTCTGTCTGTCTGTCTGTCTGTGTCTGTTTGTGTTACTATTTCCTACACCACAGTTCAAAAGGTTGGAAGCATGTAGAAAATGATACATTTCCCAGGAACACTGGAACATTTTTCTCATCAAATAAGGTGAAGAATTAATCAAAACATAGTCACGACATTGCTAAAGTTAGAAATTATTATTTAGTAAAATGGTTGTGTGTGATTCATCACGGAATGTTCCTTTTTCAGTGGTTACAGTCTTTCCCCCACCACAGCTTGACTGCTTCTCCACTAAGTAGGTCTTGCATGATTTGGAGCAATGCTGTGGGTCTCTGCCTTGTTTTACTGATTAAATTGGCCCCAGTTGAGTCCCCAGGGTGAAGCATGCCAATGCAGTTACGATAAAAATAGAGTTATTCCCTTCCACATTTATGGTTCCTTTTTCTTTGTGTAAATCACATTCTTTGCAAGCAGCCAAGCAACCCAGACCATTTCATTTCGTCACAGGGCTCCAGTGAAGTCAAGATGTCAAGCGCTCCTCCATCCTTTACCCTTTTATTTCTACAATCCCTAACTCGGATTTGTCTATGATTTATTTTTTAACCATCTTCACCCCACAATCTGTTCACATCCTGGCTGATTTAGTCATCCACTTTTATGGGGCCAATCTTAGGTATGGATTTTTCTTTGAAACTCTGCCTTGAAGGCCAGGAGAGCCTCCCCTCTGCGGACAACGAGACCGATGTTTTACCGGCACTATTTAATAATGAGGGCCTGTAAGGCAACGTTTTTATAAAACTTAGAGACTCAGATGTTCTTATCCACCAAGGTCTCCTACTTGCTTTTTAAAATCTGGTTCAAGCAGGTCTGTATTGTTCTCTGGTGCACACCTTTTGAAGACCTCCTCAGTTCCTTGCCAATTTCTTACATTGAGTACCATTAATTTTTTAGAACTCTGCAGAGCCATGCATTTCTCGAAAAGAACTCAGTGTTTAAGACTATTTTCGGACCATAATTAATTCCTCATGTTCTGATGCTCCAGATACGCAGTTGGCCTTAAGAGGTTGTTTCTTTGTCTTCCTAAACAGCACAGTAGTTTTGAGCCACACCAACATACTGTGTCTATAATGGGTTTTAAAACTCAACATTGTTTCCGGTCCTTTGAACAGTAGTGTGGTGTGACACTTAATACTTTAATCTGTCCCTTTCCCTCTCAGCCGTTCCTGCTGCCGACCTCTCAGAGCAGATCTCTACGGCGGGCACAGAGGCCTCTGGCACAGGCAACATGAAGTTCATGCTGAACGGTGCCCTCACCATCGGCACCATGGATGGGGCCAACGTGGAGATGAATGAGGAGGCCGGCGAGGGCAACCTTTTCATCTTTGGCATGCGGGTGGAAGATGTAGAGGCCATGGATAGGAAGGGGTGAGGCATAAATGCAAGAAGGCAGTATGTTTCCCTGTAGATCATTCAGTCATTCGAACTAACCGCCTAGGCTACTCACAGTGTAGTTCTGGGTTTTGAATTAGACCATGCCACTTAATATACTTATATTTACATTTATATTTTCTTAGCACTTCACCAACTATATCACTAAAAACATAAATGATGCTAACGACCATATTAACAGTACCAGCTGTGCTTCCCTAATGGTGTTTGTAAGGTTTTGCATGCCTGTTTTATTTAGTTAGACCAAATTTTCTTACTGTGAGGGTAAACAGGGCTCCTCATGCTGCACCACCAATGGAGTTGTACCTGAAGTCTGGCTGTGGTTGTACTAGTATTTTGGCTCCACCTGGTGGTCATATTTATATTACTGTCAACCAACATTTTTTTGCAACCAGCTTTTCTCCATAGGAAATCACTAAGCTGCTAAGGTATTGTCTGTTTTCCATACAGTTACGATGCACATGCATTCTATAACCGCATACCTGAGCTGAAGCAGGCCATTGACCAGATTGGAGGAGGATTCTTCAGTCCCAAGCAGCCTGACCTCTTTAAGGACATCATTAACCTACTGATGCACCACGACAGGTACTGAAGAAGACAGCTGACACACACACACACACACACACACACACACACCACACAGAGATAGTTTATGTAAGTGCTGGGCAATATGGCAAAAAATGACCACAATATATTTTCCCAGATTATCTGATACTGATTACTTCTCCTTATACTGTCCATTTCAAAGCAACTGGATTGAAATCTGTCTTTCTAGGGAAAAACACATGTCATATTCCGGTTTTATTTGCTCCACGTCACCTTGGCCATACCCAAACCGTCAGCACACAACTGACACTGTGAAAGCTTTTTTTGTCCAAAATCACATCAGCTTCGGGGATCTGCCATGTCATCAATTAAATATGTGCAAGGCTAATCGTCATGATTGACCTGAATTATCTCATGATCTTGACTTGCAACGATTAATCGCCCAGCACTAGTTTACATTCCTTTTGCATGTGGGGTTCAGGCAAAACAAATCAAGCATCTGATCAAAATCATGTTGATTTGCTGCTCAGATTCAAGGTGTTTGCTGATTATGAAGATTACATGAAATGTCAAGAACAAGTCAGTGCTCTGTACAAGGTCAGTGTGGGATTTCTATTTTTTCTCTCTCTCTTTCTCTCTCCACATTTCTGATTGGATTGTAGTATTCATTCTCATGGATTTTATCTGACCCTCTTTCAATTTTCCACAGAACCCCAGGGAATGGACCAAAAAGGTGATCTACAACATCGCCGGTAGCGGCAAGTTCTCCAGCGACCGCACCATTTCACAGTATGCTCGTGAGATCTGGGGTATGGAACCTACATTGGAAAAGCTGGCAGCTCCAGATGATATCCCTAAGTGAGGGCCTTGGTCCCAAGATTCACCCATCCAGTGCTTGGCCTAGTTTTGTGCACTGGTGTAAAGAGCAAGGCCCAATATGGAACCTCTTTGAGAAGAAGGTGTTGTTTTAAGCTCTTGGGTGAATACAATCTCTGCAGCTGTACATGAAAACCTGTATTTCTTTGTGTGCCTTGCCATGGTCAACACCTACCATGCACTTACTTTAGACTCACCCTCAACAGAGATGGACTCAAAGCGATCTGTCAATTTTCAACCCAAAAATGGTTTAGCAGTGATTCTGCAGACGCCAGGAAGAAATTATGTTTAACGTGTTCTGCAAGGCGGTCATTTTTGTGGAATAAGTCCCGACAGTAATGCAGGTCCCCAACACAAAGGCCTTGCCACTCTGCCAAGAAAAAGATAATAGAAAGTTAGAAACTTCTAACAATGTCATATTTTAAATGTTTTGTTGCCCCTTCATGCATAAGCAAGGAAGTGTAATGTTAATCATGGGATTCACTGGAAGTTGAGGGGTGAGTCACAAGGTGACAAGCGCACTGTTTTATCTGTTTAGTTCACCCTTATAAAGAGAGTGTTATTTACCCTTTTAGGAGTATGTGTGCGGAAATATGTATGAATGTATTAAACTTATGCTTGTCAGGAAAGCCAAGAATATTGTTGAATAAAGGTATTACCATTGCCAGGGTAAAGATCCAGAAACTGTCTGGAAAGCTGTTATAATGGCCAACTGATGTGTTGTTGTTTTTTTTTTTTCAAGAAACTACAGCAAACCAATAAAATAGTACAGCTGTAATGGTGATTTCTGTTTCAATGCTGTGCAAACGCATGGGACACATATCATAACCGTAAACAAACAAGCTAGCACATGAACCATTTTCTTCACACATTAACCCTAAGAGACATTGTGTGATAAGGGGTTTAGCACACTCTATGTTTCTAAGAGAATAACTGTGAATCATTGAACTTTAATGGGTTACCTGTGTCACTGTCTTCCTTGGCAGATGTACACTATGAACCTATTGCCCCTGTGTGCATGACAAATGCAAAATCTTCTGAGTGACTGTGACCTCCCCTGGATCATCCCTGCAGCCTTCAGTTTAGCAGCTGGCATAAACATATACTCAAATCATGTCAAAGTAACTTTAGTTGTGCCAGAAAGATACATTGGTAGCTTGTAACAGATATTAACACACTATTAGGTGATAGTCACTTTGTCATTTGTTCTATTAAAAACAAATATTGTTCTTTTTTTTAAAAAAAAATGTTTTTTTTGGGTTTGTCCCTGACTGTTTAGTTCTGAGAGGCAAGAGTTCAGACAGTCATCTGCTCTGCCATCTCATGCTGTTTCACCAGTCATACCCAGCAAATTCCTCAGAGCCAACAGGGAAGGATCACAACACTGCACTGGTAAGCCGCTCCACACTTTATTTGCGCACTCACATTTCAGACAGTTTTACATTTTTATATTCACTGTGGTCTTTTTCTATAGCATGGTTTAAGTAGCTCCATGTTTTTGTCTGTGCTGGTTTTAATTTAAAAATATCTGTCACTCATTGCAAAACTTTTTAAAAGTAATTTAAACAGCCAGCCAATTCAATTTTATTGATGATTTCTGTCACTTGATACCTGATATTGTTGCTTGTTGTTGTGGACTTTGCCTGATATAATCCTGTTAAGTAGTTAACAGCATAGTCTGGAGATTTTATAGTGTACCATAGGGCTAGTTGATGTGAAAACACTTCTCCAATGACCCATGGTTTGAACTTTGAAACACTTGATAACTTTGAAATGCTACTCTTTTGGTTACTATTCTACTACAAATCTTTATCATCTTTTGACTGCCACAAGCTTATAAAAGACAGCCTGACCCTGACAGGTTAACACAGTTAAGTAATCAACACAATGCTCCCAAATCTTCACCTCTCACATACTCCCTCTCCTACTCACCTTTCCTCCTCCAGTTACTCAGGCTGCGTCACTGAAGCCTGTGAATGACCAAGCAAAACTAGCAGGGGTCCTGAATCACACATCCATACTAGTGTGGACTGACTGAAGAATGACATTGTGCTTTGGTGTCTTGTGCAGATAGGTCTTGTATTGGTTTTTTCAGAAAAGTGGCTGCAAAATCAGTGTAGAAATCAGCGTAGTCATTGAAAACCCAGCTTTCAGAAGGAGTTTCTTTCATAAAGCCTTTGGAATGTAAAAGCTGATTACCACACACTGCAGGGTGTTGCATGTTTTTCCTGCCATTTCAAACAATATTCTGACTCCAACTAATTTCACTTCAGAGACTGAGGGTTTTCTGTGTGCATCAAAAAAAGGTTGCAGTATTTTACAGCTAATGCCAGCAAAATACATGGGATTTAACATGGAACTGCTGTTGATGTCGGTTCCAATTACATCTCTGTAAAAAAGGTAAGACGTCATTCTTCACTAGAAAATTATGGACATGGAGTAAGTTCTGTAAATGTGTCATCAAATTGTTAAATGTAGAAAACAATGTGTTTAAAATGGCATACTTGGCCTATGTACTACCCTTATTTATGACAACATGGTATGCATTGTTATTTAAAATCTTACAAAGTATGGCAAAGAAGGTGATTACAGAGATGCTAGTGAAAACTGTTCCTGTTTTTACCTTCCCAAAGCAGTTAGAAGCATGTGCAGTAAAGCCTGTAAAGCATGTAATGTCTGCACAGACGAGCAAACAATGTGTAGCGGGTGTTCTCACTAGTCTCACTTGCTGCACTATAGCATCAGAACACTCTGAGGCCATCCCCTGACTGATCTCAGGCCAGTTCCCGACCGCCGAGCATGGCCTTCGGGGAGCTACTGGAGCAGGTGGGCAGCACGGGCCGTTTCCAGGTGATGCACGTCTCCCTGCTGTGCATGCCCGTGCTTATGATGGCCAGCCACAACTTGCTGCAGAACTTCGTGGCCCTGGTGCCCCTGCACCACTGCAGCGTCCACGCCAACCTCAACCACTCGCTGCAGGCCCTGACGAAAGACGAGACGCTAAGAGTCACTGTTCCGTTGGACGCCAAGGGCAAGCCGACCAAGTGCCAGCGCTATGCCACCCCGCAGTGGGGTCTGTTGAGTAGGAACATGACAGACAAGGAGACTCAGGAGGGGGAGTTTGTATTCGCAGAGCCTCTTGATGTGGAGCTCCAGGACTGTCAGGATGGCTGGGAGTATGACACGACGGCGAGGAGCTCAACGATTATTTCAGAGGTACAGCTACAGTCACAGTGGTCAGCTTTAAACTGGCTCAATGCGTTTTTTCCATGTCTTAAATTTGGTTATGGTTTGGCATTTTAACATTTAACTGGTGCTAGAACTGAGGTTCCTAAAGACTATTTATGGTATTGCACCTAATCCTCATTTGTCCGTGCACACAGTGGGATCTGGTTTGTGACCAGCGCTCCTTAAAACAGACGGGACAGAGCATCTACATGGGAGGGGTGCTTATCGGTGCTGTGATATTTGGGGTACTCTCAGATAAGTACGCCCCCTTTTCAACAAATTTTACAACACTTCAGACAACCATTGCATAGAAAAACATCACATTAATCTGATTCACTGTTCACAACATTTCAATTACAAAATAAAAGTAATGAATATAACTTCTGTAACCACTGAGCTATTAAATAGCAATAAACAAATCAGTTTAGTCTCTTTATGACTGCACACACAACAGCATATTGCTTTTTAATAACTTTTGAAATATTGTAACACAGGTTTGGAAGGCGTTACTTGCTGCTATTCTCGTATCTCTTGATGGCAGTGTCAGGCACTTGTGCTGCCTTTGCCACATCTTTCGCCATGTTTTGCGTCTTCCGCTTTGGCTGTGGCATGGCCCTCTCTGGACTGGTGCTCAATACCCTCTCTCTGAGTAAGTTGGTGCTGCAGATTTGAGTAGTGAAATAACAAACCTATCCCAGTGGAAAATATATTACTTCTTACAACAGTCTAATCTTTGTCTTTCGGACATAATTAGGATCTTATTGACATTCTTCTAAAAAAAAACCTTAGGAGAAAAATAACAGTATGAGACTATTTTAAGACCTTAAGTTAAACTTAGAGTATATCAGGCTTTAATGGACACTGTTTTTTTGGAGTTTAAAGTAACACCCAAAGGTTAATATCATATCTTTTTTTCCTCTGTGCCAGTAGCTCTATAGCTCTGGGACTGTTATTTTGTCACATCTATTAACCTTAGCGATAACCAACCATGGCCTGGTTGCTGTTTAATCCTATGTCATTTTTCGGGCCCTACCATCCTCTTGCACAACTTTTGACCTTTTCTCCTGTCCATTATGCAAATCACTTTGGGTCAACTACTGTTGGTTTTAACTGTGCTATACAAACTGAAGTGACTTGATTTAATGTGAGTTCACATGAATAAAGCTTGTTGTTGCCCTCCTGTCCTCTCATGTCTGTCCCACATTGACCCCAATCCACAGTTGTGGAGTGGATCCCCACACGCGTGCGGACGATCGTGGGCACGGGGACGGGTTACTGTTACACGTTTGGGCAGCTGGTGTTTGCACTGCTGGCGTACTACATCCGTGACTGGCGCTGGCTCACCTTAGCTGCGTCGCTACCATTCTACTTCTTCTTCATCTACTCATGGTAGATAGCCCACGTGCATGATGAGGCCTCATCCCCATGTGTGTTGATGTTGGCAGTAAATAAGTAACAAGTGTTTTTTTTTTTTTTAGTGAAGAGTGACAGATTTTATTGTTTGCAGGTGGTTTCAGGAATCCGCCAGGTGGCTGGTGTTGAATCGAAAGTCTGAACAAGCTGTCAAAAACCTCCACGCTGTTGCTCGAATCAACGGTCGTCATGAGGAAGGGAAAAAAATTACTCTTGAGGTACATAAGTTCTGCCACTACATGTCTCATCACAGTGAAGCTACATACAGAACATGTACTTGTCTTCATGCTTGATGCAAGATAAAAAAAAATGCATCACTTTAATTGGCCCTTTCTGATCTACACATCATTTAATTATAAAGCAAAGATAAGATTAGATAAACTTTATTATCCCTAAAAGGTAAAGTGGTCATGGGCAAAATGGAACACTGCATGTAGAACGCTGCAACATTCCTCACTAAACATAGACCATAGAAAAAAGTGGTTACATGACATGTAGACCAAAGAGTGTAAACATAACACGGGTTAGCACATAACAACATCAGACATGTAGACCACGGAACAAAAATAAAGCCAGCACAAAGACCATAGCTCATCTGTCTGCTGTTATGCTGGGAGCCCTGCTAGACACTGTCTGTGTAAACAGGTCCTCCAAGACTCCATGAAGAAAGAGATGAAGTGCTCTGAGGGGACGTACACGGCACTAGACCTGGTCCGCACCCCAGTCATGAGGACCATCACCATCTGCCTCAGTGCTGTCTGGTTTGTGATTAGTTGCTTTTAGTTCCATTACATTACACTTGACTTAGCAGACACTTTTATCCAAAGCGATTTACAGTAGGCTACAGGAGAAAAATCAAGCTACAGTTATGCAGAACTGCGCTGTTATGCTCAGACCATGTGGTAAACATCACAAGTTATTCAACCCAGAACAAAAGAATACTGTGTCATATATTAAGGGTCATCTATGTAACATAATATAGCTAAAATTAAAAAATATATTTTTAAATACATTTTTAGGCAATTAATTAACATCCAGTCTGTTGTTTTTTAAACTGACTGTTCAGCACTGGTGAGACAAACAAAAAAACATAAAACATACCCAAAACTAAAATAAGAACCATATTCTTCAAAGGTTCTCCACAAGCTTTGGATATTATGGGCTTGCCATGGACCTGCAAAAATTTGGGGTGGACATTTACCTGATTCAGGTGATCTTTGGAGCTGTGGATATTCCTGCAAAAGTGATCGTCACGGTGTCCATGAGTGTGGTGGGGCGCCGGCCCTCCCAGTGTGCCGCCCTCATCCTAGCCGGCACTTTTATACTCGCCAACCTGCTGGTGCCTTATGGTAAATATAACTAACATATCATTAATTATAGAATTAGCCTTGGATTTTGTTTTTATTAATGTTTAAACACACACACTCACAGACATTATGAATTGTTATTTTGTATATTCGATCGACAGAAAAACAGACACTGCGTACCACCCTGGCAGTGTTGGGAAAAGGTTGTCTAGCGGCTTCATTTAACTGCTGCTACCTCTACTCCCCAGAGCTCTACCCTACAGTCATTCGGTAAACTATTTCATATGCACACCACTCTCCCATTCACCATTTCCTTGTGAAAAATATACTGTATTTCTATCTATAAACACAAACATTCATTTATATTACTTAATCTGATAGATTACTGGTTTTTATTTATTCAGTATTTAGTTATGGTTTTCATTTTATTTATTATTTTATTATTACTTAGTTGCTTTCTATATTTTAGCCCCTACGTCAGTTTAATGAGCCTTCTTAATGAGCATGGTTTCATGTCTTGCAATTGTAAACAGACCAATATGTTAGGTTTTAGAATGATCCATATCTGTTAGTCATGCTGTGTTATTTTCCTCCCTACAGGCAGAACGGTATGGGTTTTGCTTCCATGACAGCACGAATAGGGGCCATGGTGGCACCCATGGTTCAGCTACTAGAAGAGGTGGTTCCTTGGCTACCAGGACTTATTTATGGGGCAGTGCCAATCATAAGTGGCTTCTTTGCCATCTTTCTGCCTGAGACTCTTGCCTCCCCTTTGCCAGACACGGTTCAAGATGTAGAGGAAAGGTGAGTTGAGAGTTGTACAGAACAGCAGTGAACTCTACTGTTATTTCTTACTGACAGACAGACAGACAGACAGAAAATGTGGATTTTGCTGGAATTGCTGGATTACTCTCTACAGGACTCAGCTTTTCTGTTGCAGACCATTGTAAACATTAATGTCTTGTTACTGAATTACGTATATAACTAACAATCATCATATGTCACAGAGGTTTTAGGCGAAGAAGCACCAAAACCTCCACCAACAAAGAAGAACAACAACCCACAGAAGACACGACCAATGCCCATCTGAAGGATGCTGCCTGAGGTTTCAAAGTACTACCTGTTTCACTGTCAGATGGAATCTGTGCAAGAAAGGAATTATAAACTGTTGATATTTTGTTGTTGTATGTAATATTATTATTATTATTGTCTTTTGACTATGGATGCATCCTCATTTGTATTTAGTGTAGACGAAATCTGACCAAATGCATTATTCATCAGATGTATAGACTACTGACGGATTTATACCAAACTGAAGTTACTTTTGTGTGGCATCGTTTTTCAATAACTAGTTTCATTTTTCAGGTATAGCGCAATGATTTTACCTCTCTAATGGCCTTTATTTTAAAAGGTCAAACAAAGAACCATGTTACTTTTTAGGTGCTTCACATGCAACTTCCTCAACCTTTTTTTTAGAAATAGTAAGAAAAAGGGTTTGTAGTGTCTCTTTGTTGATGCAGCAATCATACTTTATTCCAATAACAACCAGTGGCAAAGCATGGAAACCATACTTCGGATTCAGCGGTGCAAGTCTGAACCACAAGCAACTAAAACTCTAGTTACTTATACAGTTAAGACTCCTCCTATGTTCTTGATGTAAATTAACTAAGTTGATCAGGTAACTAGGTCTGGGGAGACTGTGTGTCTCTCGGGATGATAATTACTTTGACACATTTCCTGTGATGGTTCTCAATGGCCTATTTCCACAAGCCATACTACAACTGTTTGGTTCTTTCACACAGTTGACTTTGTCAACTCTGCTGTTGGGTGATTGTGGACCATTCTTGTTACCATAATGGGATTATCAGTAGGCAGACCACCTTCTCAAAGTGGTTGTCTCAGCATTTGTCTCAGGTAGGGCAACTATAATTCCTTACAAAATGAAGCACAAAATCTGTTGTCCTAAATTGTAAATGTAAATGTCTGTGAAGTTCAAAATTACACAGAAATAAACAAATTATTCTTCCTTCTCAATAACTAGCTTTTATTTCCTGTCTTCATTTGGCACATTGCACAATCTAGTACATTTTAGTCTCTGAAAGTACAGTGTATAGCCTATTATTATACACCAACAGTCTCTGATTGTGGGTAAAGGTTTAAGGGGAAACAGAAAGCTGGTTACTCTGTATTTAGGTAGGCCTATTACTTTACTTCTGCCAGCTCAAATTGTATCATATTGATTAGGCTATTGCTCAGAGTGATTAGATTCACATGCACATTCATACTTGAACAACAAATATGTAAGGTACAGATGTACACATATGGCAACGCACATAAAACCTACAAATTCAAGCAAATAATGTGAATAGTAGAAAGGAGAGTTTTCAGCTGTCAAAGCAAAAATAACCTTTAAGTAATGAGCTTTCGCAACAATTTGATCAGGATTAGTCTTCCTTTTTAGGTTGTTACTGATGTGTTTTTTGAGGAATTTAAAGGAGTCATTAGTGGTGATATTCCCATCTACCTGTACAGGTTTTTATTTTATTTTATTTGAGGAGAACATTCACCACAAGGCATCAACACACTTCTAGATCAGATACAAGAAAAGGTGCATATAGGCCTACAAACAGGTACAGGTAGGTTTTTTTTTGGACACACCTGAATTAAAATATTTAACAAAATGTTGCTGAATAGCTTAAGCAAATAAAAGTACTTAACATAATTTAAAAAACTGTTTTTACACAGTAATAACAATAATCATACGGGGTAACTACAACACCCACAACCCCGGTGTTACCCACAATTCAACAGAATACAAGTTTGTCCTTCCTCCTCGGAAATCTTCCTCCACAACACATTGGGAGACATTGCTGGTGGCTACGTGAATATGTCGGCGATTTTAAGAGGACTGGCTAGGATTCGTTCCGCGCCTGTTGTGCGCGGTGTAACGATGTCTCAACGAGCCAATCTTACCAACAGGCCAGCTAAAGATCCACTTGGGCCTGCGGTATGTTTTTCTTGAGAATGACTTTGAAATGTACCTAGCATTACATTAGCTATTGCTAATGGCCCGTGCCCCGGTTGTACTAGCATGCTAATCACGGTGTTAGCGGAGTCAGTCAAATTGGCAATAACTAATATTGGCGTGTAAGTGGCTAGTCAACATCCATATCTATAAACCATACGCTGGTAATAGACTACAAATTATAGTGTAATGGTCACTAGCAGTCAGTTATATGAAAGAGGGTATCGATAAATGATAGAATCACCCTGTAAGTTAGCTATTGCTATTTTGCTAGCAGGAAACAAGGTCATTACGGATAGCTATGTAACACCAACCAACACTAACACTATGCACTACTCAGTCATTTTTGGGAATGAAGTTCACCGCTGTAACTGCCTGCGGGGTTTTTCATGTTATATATATATATATGGGAACTGTATGGGAACTTAAAATATAGAATGTGTTAGAGTAATAATTTCAACGCAACGTTAAGAGAATCTACCTTAACATTAGCTCACGAAACTTGCTATGCCAGGAAGTTCACTGTTATTCGTGGTTAACTGGGAATATGAAAACTAAACTGACAACTTCAATTAAACAGTTGTCAAAGATGTGAAAGTAACAGGCAATAAAGAAACTAAAACAAAGGAACGCAATTGTCCGCTAATTTTAAGCAATTTCTTTAACGCTGACCCTTCTACGTGCTAGTCCCACCGAAATTACAAGCGCAGTTCAATGAATCCGTGGTTATGGTATAGTTTATTTATGTCACTGCAATGTAAAAGGCATAAACAGGTCCAAACATGCATACACTTTCCATAAGGCTGACATTTGTGTTAAAAATCCTTTTTATTCGTCTGACAGTTAGATTTTCCCAGACGTTTAAGTTTTCATTAGTTGTAAACTGTACTCATCAAAATTAAAGCAAAAAAGAGTTGAAATATGCCACTTTGTGTGTATAGAATCAGTATAGCAGATCACTTTCTTTCAATTGAATTATTAAAATACATACACTTTTTTATGATTGATTTTTAGTCACAGGAGTGCTGGTCTTGCTAAGGTGCAACATGTCTAAATTGCATCTGTAACTCCCAGGGATACATACACTCTTAAAAACATAACGTTTGATTAAAAGAATGTGCATTTGTGACTGTAAAACCTATGGCTATCTCTCAAAAACGCCTTCCCCAGCCTTGCCAAGCAAGGATCCTGACGTCCATCAGGTCTCCTAATTGGTCATTTATACCTATTACAGATGTTTAACCTGATGCATAAAATGCCATTTGGTGCCTCGGCATGAACATAAGACAGCCAGGTCAGAAAATTAATTCGGACGGTTAGTTAGGTCAGGAGATAGGAAAAGCTTATTTTGTAAACTCATCACATTGTGCTTGTGTCTTGTGTAGGAGACAGCGATTGGGATGACCATGTTCTCTCTGGCCATCCTGGGGCCATCAGGATGGATCCTCGCTAACCTGGAGGAATATAAAAAGAAGGATTAATTGAGGCGTTCAGCACCAAATGCTGATCCAGCAGATGCACACCTGCTTTTATTTCTTTACAGCCTAACCTGGGACCACCAACGCAACAACCTCTGCTGTCAGTGTGGATCAATTTGGACCTTATCTACCTCCACCTTGAGCAGTTTACTTTCGTCACTCCAGTCTTCAAAACAGTCAAGAAAATTCCTGCACAATGACTTGATCTCAATTTTATCTGTTTTATACTCCCTTTGTGGAGCCTGTTACAGTAACAATAAAACTGTATTTAAAGATTTACACATTTGTCAGTTTTTCAGTTATTAAAGGGCTGCAGTCAAGCAGGGCTGTACATTTTTGTGATACAACCAAACTCAATCAGGACCTGACAATAATAGTCAACTATTCTGTTGCTATATTTTGATAGATTATCATTTTCCTCTTATCCAACTGCAGTGAGATTTTTTAGCGACAAAGGAAATGCTGATTTTCTAGTCTAAACTATGTACAGGCGCATCTTAATGAATTCGAATATTGGGGAAAAGGTCCTTTATTTTAGTGCAATGTAAAATGCTAAAGCAAGCCTTCCCGGGTACTAAAGGCATAAATGTGAAACTCTTTTCAGAATGCTGAAACTTACGTATTTTAGTATGCTTTTTTTCATTGGTCTAGTGTAATATATTACATTTTTTGAGAAGGATACTTTGGGTTTTCATTTGCTCTGAGCAGTAATCATCAAAATCAAAGCGAACAAAGGCTTAAAATATTTCACTTTGTTTTAAGAATTAGTATAATACTTTGACTTTTTGAATTGACTTACAGTTTTTTCTAAATGCTTAAATACTTATAGTGATTGTTGTAGCACAATTTCTGAAACTACTAATTTTTATAGCAAAACCCCTCACTGAGTTCGCAAAACTAATAGCACAAACTCTGCTTTGCACTCAGTTTGTAATTTTGTAACACACACTTCCACTGCACAGTACTCTTTTGCAAAACTGTAAACACAACTTGCAAATAATCAACACACTCTTAGCAAAACTATACACAATCATGGCTATTATTTGAACTATTTTGCCAACTTTCTGGCCACACTGTCACGTGTGAAAACTCTTTTATATAAATAATCCACTTTGCAATCAGCCTGAACACTAGCAATACAGTAAGCCACAGGTAAGCTTTTGAGGTGGAGTACAATGTTGGAATAAAGAAGAGTGAGAGTTAGAGAGGAGCATGAAGATGTGGAGGTGAAAAAGCAAGAGGGAGAAGATGACGAGGACAAGGAGGTGGTTAGAGGAAGAGGATGAGGAGGTGAAAAAAGTAAGAGGAGGACGAGGTAGGGAAGAGGAAGGGGAAGGAAGAAGAGTAAGAAATAGAATTTTGGATGAAATCAGAGCTACTTTAGTGGACAGTGGAATGAACCTGAGGGAAGCTGACCAATGGGTTCAGCCTAACCTGAGCCACTACAGTGTAGCAAGCATCATGAGGTATAAGGCTATAGTATCATTGGTACTGAATCCGGATGTGCATACTCTAGGGCTGTGCATGGGCCTGCTGTGCTGCATTTGTTTTGTCTTTTCCAGAGAGTGATGGAGCTAAAGGCGGATTGTGGTGGATGCCATAGGTCATGAGCTGATTCTTGTGGATGAGGCAGGTTTCAGCCTCACTATAACGAGGAACATTGTCGGACACTGTGCCATAATCAATGTCAGACAACATGGTAGCATAGCTATGTGTGCAGCTATAAGTCAAAATGGTGTTGTTCTCCTTCTCTGCCTTGCGCTAGAAGGTCTATAACCATCATCCACATCAATGCATGGCCCTTCTACAGGCAATGGAGGAGGCATACAGGGATATTGTAGTAAAGGGGAAAAAAGAGTCACCCCACCTGGATTTGAACCCAGGTCTCCAGGGTATCAAACATGCACTTTGACCACAACACCAGGTTTGTTGGTAAGGTAGGCAAAGCATATACACCACCCTAGTGATGGCACGCCATCACAGACATTGACTAGGCCTCATGTCAGGCCTTGATGCTGCACTACAGAGATATTTTTTGTCAGTGCCTTTGACTAGAAAACATTACAGCTGATGTTGACAAAATTTTGTGGCTGGACCCAGAGCGACAACAAGATGTAGACTACTTTTTTTTCGTTTGTTTGTTTTTTTTTCTCTCAGTGAAATTACTGTATGTTTTCTTGTGTTTTCACTTGAAAAAAAAATGTTTGTATTGATGTGTGTAAATGAACATCCATACTTGAACTTTGAATCCCTGTGTGTTGTGTGTTGAGTAGGATACCTGTGTATGACTTCAAACTGAAAATATCTTGTGCACAGTGAAACCAAAAGCCAGATGTGTTTTTCATTGATACCATTAGTGTGTAGTTGCTGCATTGTGTGCTAATTAATATGATGGTTTGTGTTAACTGTTTGGTACAAAAACACAATTTTTACAAAGGTATGCAGAGTTAAGCAAGATGTGTTAGCTTTTGCAGGGTATCTACAATGTTTTGCTAATTTGGTGAAAGGTTTTGTTATTTGTGTGTAGAGTTTTGCAAAAACAGCCAATAGGTGCAAAAAATGTGCTTAAGCGATCAGAAAAAACTGTAATAAAAATAAATAAACATTACAATTGTAATAAATAAATAAACTTTACTGTTGTAATTCATTGAGATGTCCCTGTAGAGCCCTTTATTTTTTGGAAGGGGTTATGACAAAATGGGGGAACAACATCTGTAACATCTTTATAATGTCTTGGGGCAAAAAATGACCCAAATGTTATTTCTAAGACAATATTGCGACTGCTTGCGTGTCTGTGGCAGTTCTGAGTCTTGCAATTGAGTTGGTCAAGTTCTCTAAGCTTTGTCATGCGTAGATGTGTGATTTCTTACTTTTTTTAAACCAAAGTATACAAAGTAAAACCAGAAAAACTATTTGCATAGCACAATTCATACAAGATGCAGATCAAAGGGCTTCAACAGTTTATCAAGAAAGCACAAGACAGCATTTGTTGCAGCTCAGTAGTGCCAAAAAAGAGGAAGTTCATTGGGGCGCTGTCCAGAGTTCCTTCTCGTGTCATCAGGGAGTGGCGGGTGAGGAAAAAAACTTTTTACTATGGTATGGTATACTATGGTTTAAATCTAGGAAGACATCTCAGGCAGAACTGTGGTCCTCAGGGGAAGTCCATCTGCCAGGGCTGGTAGAGGGAAAGTCTGTCCAAGTATGACAGGTCTCTGACCGAATAGGGCAGTTAAGTATGACAGCATGCAAAATGACAGCATCATGAAAGTGAGAAAAGATAGCGTTAAAAAGGCAATGTCAAAAAATTAATGATTGCTTTAACATATTCATCCTTAACAAGTAAAGCTGGCATTCAAGTTAAATGTGCAGATCTCAATTCCACAGCAGTTATATCTTTATTTATAATCCACAGCAGTTTCACTGAATCCAGTGAAATTCTCTGCACCTTATGTGAGCTTAGTAGCGTGTATGCAAACAAATAGTAATTTACATGATCTAAAAAGGATGTGACATAAACTGAAGCTTTTTAATAGCATGCAACCAACGTTTTACTAGATTGGCAACTTTTAGTTTAGTTAGTCTATGTGAGCCATTTATACTGTTGAAGTAGATCTCTAAAAATATTCTGTTGAAGTTATACTGCTGTGATACGTCTGACAATTACTTAATACCCTCTGAATGACAGGTGAAACACTAGGCTACTTTGATTGTTATATTTTTTTTAGGGTCAAGGTAAAATAAGCTATGACGGTTCTTGGACAAGTAGCCTACTACTGAATCTCAACAGGAGGGGGCGCTCGTGTGCAATCGGTCACTGCATACTTTAGTGCTATGTGTCTTCAACTTAAAAAGACTGTAATGTACTCTTAAGATAATTCTATTTTTCTCTAATCTGTGTGCTCCGCTGACGATGGCTGATTCTAACGTGGCAGTGCCAAGCAAAATATGTTGTCACTGTTCCTTTTGGATTAACATTATAGGCTTAGAAACACTGACAGTGATGACTTGAATCTGCAGAATCCGGCTGTCACACTTCTCAATATTGTGAAACAGGATCAACATATCGTAGGGTACTATCAACAGTTATTAAATATATGTATTGTCATAACTCTGCTGTTTTCCTGGTGTCAAATGCCGAGATGCCCCTGATCGGTATTGCCTTAGTCTCCATTTGTCAATTTCAGTCATGTTCTTGACTTAAAAGTTGTAGTCATCTATCCGCACCCAACAGCGTCAAATGTTGCTTATTGAATAACTCTTTTCGGAGTTGATCAACACTGAACGTGATCTAGACTATAAGAATGCCTTTAAAGCACTCAAAATTGTGCTGAGTCACAGCATGGGTCCTTTGTGGTGAAATGGATTTGAGGTAGCGCATGTAAAATGACCAAAGTGTCAGAGGCTGTCAGTGGCTTTGAAACACCTAGGTGCCTGTCATGTGATGTCAGGTAACATCTGAATTGGCTCTCAGATCAGTTTTGGGGTGTCTCTCTCGACCGGAGCGCCTGACCACCTGGCGGTGTGCAGTGCTGTGGGTCTCTGCTGGCAACAACAGAACCGTTCAGTCATCTCCTCAAGCGTGAAAATGATTGCTGTGATAATGCACCGAGACGCAATATTTTTTATTCAGAGTTGAATCTCAACAATGTACGATTTATTATCTGTAGCGAATAATGAGTTTCTACAATGCTATAGCAGTATCCGTGGTATTTTTCTTTATTTATGGTCCACTATGTATGGACATAACCTCATCTGTAAAACTTGCAAAATAAAGAGAAACGGTCCGCCCTTTTTGGGCGGGACGTTACGTTACTGATGGCCCGTATACAAGTGAAACATTCCCACGTCCCCGAGGCATCCCAGTACAATTCATCATGGCTTCCCATTTGGACACACCTGACCATTGCAATTTAAAACAAAGACGCCGAGAAAACATGTGGGACTGTACCGAGTAGTGTAGCATTTTCTCATGTTAAGAGTGCAGAGTCTGCTCACCATAGTAACACTTGTCAAGAGGGTGATCTGACAAACAGGCAGGAATGGAAAACGCATTTAGTCATTGAAAGGCCATTTCTCATAAGTAATGAATGCTCTATGCACCATGTATCTTTTGGGTCTGTAACAGGCAGGAGACTAGCCTACTACTTTTAATGTCCCATTTAGAAACATCCAGGTCACAATTGTTGGTACAGCCCTGTAGATGTTTTAGTTTAAGCAAATGAAGAAATATCCCATTTAATAACAATAATAATAATAATAATAATAATAACAACAACAACAACAACAACAACAACAACAACAAGAATAAGATTAATAATATTAATAACAATAATAATATGAATTAATAACAATAATAAAATAAGATCACTCTTGACGTTTCATGACCAGGGGTAGGCTAGTCCAACATTAGTAGGTGTTTTAACTTGAGATAACTCAGAATGTAATTTTTTAACTTAAATGAGTAACCCAGAATGTAATTTTAAAAATATAAACAACCCATTTGCTTTCCTGGAGAAACAAAGCCAGCTGCTCGATTCCTATTCTTAGGTTTACTGCTTCACTCAAGTGTCACTGAACCATGTAGGTAACTCAAAATACCTCCCAGGCAATTAGTTTAATCATAGGCCTACATGCCATTGCTCATCATCTGAAGGTGTTAGGCAATGGTCAAGTGGTGTATGATTTGCAAAGACTGGTGAAGTCTTAGGATTGTATTTCAATATATTCCAAATGTTTTACTTATGTTTTCTAGCATATTCACAACTTTAATTTTGTCAACGTCTATTATTTGCACATCTTATATTGATCGATCTTAGAAAAAATAATCACCTCTCACATTTACAAGACCAGGGAAGTGGTCCAAGTTTAGTACGTATCTTACCTCAGTAAATTGAGATAACCTGGAATGTTAATCTTCTTATATAAGCAACCCCTTTGGTCCTCGTGGTAAAGGAAACCCAGAGGGCTCTTCTATTCACAAGTTTACCACTTCAAACAAGTGTCAAGGTGAAGTAAGGTTTGCCAAGTCTGGGAGGCCTATAATTATGTAGAATTCATTTTTAATACATTAACTGGTGAGAGATGCCACCAGTCAGTCATAACTCCCAAAAACATACCAAACTCAGTGGCTGGGATTGACATACATGTGTAGAAGTGTAACAAATCTTCATTTCTGCCATACATACAGATGTAGCACTCTATTTTAAGTGTACAACTGTAGACGTGTAAAAAATCTCAATTTCTGTCAGCAAAAGGACACTGTGTTGGAGAGTTGCAAGAAGAGGCCATAGTTTTAGAAGAACCATATGAAAACATGTATTGAAGTTGTTAAAGATACGGTAAAGATTTATTAATGGTCGTGAAATAAAAAAAAGGTTTTTCTAAACAAATTTTAAAATCCTTTTGCACTGTCTTGTCTGTAAAAATTACACCTGCACAGTGAATCTAAAACAGTGAATGACTCAGTCAAAACTTGAATAAAAATCACACTGCGATCTCTGGCACAGCAGTTAAAAACTGTACCTCATCAGTCTGAATGTTTTTTTTTTGCTTTCTCTTTCTTGTTTCGTTATTTGAAAGTATAACTTAGTTTAGCTGTCAAACAGCCGAATATATAAAAATGTGTCCATAAGAGGCTGATATGTCAAAGTTCCAACCTGTCACTTTTTCTTTAGTGTCAGGCTTTCAGTTAATTAGTATGGGCTCCTCTTGCATCACTGCACTGCTAAGGTCGCTGTGCTGAGGACAGGTGGAAGCCTATGGGTAGCCTCGGCAGAAATCTCTAATTATTAAGGTAACACGAAATCACTATCCATGGTAAGCACAATAAAGTCTTAGTGCATTAGCTCTCCGTTGGGTCATTGCCAAGAAAACTTAAATGCACCAGGTATAATCACATTCAGTGTCAGCTCGTTAAGCAGTTCAGAATGTGTTAAGTTTGTGCTTTTTAAATAATACTTTTCACAGTTTTGGATAGTTTTGCATTTGAGCCATCTAGTGGCACATGCTTATACCTTCACATGACTTTCAAAACACTACTGTTTTTTTCCCCAATCCTGACAAGAACAGATGACCACAAGACAAACCTCCGCTGTTACACAATGTGCCGCTCATGTTAGGTGTGACAGACTTCCTCATAGTTTTGACAGCAGCGATCAGGCACGCACACACTTGCACACCAGAGCTGTCCAGAGCCCCAGTCAGTGCAACATCTGTCACAGGGCAGGAAAGGAGAGTGATTGCTCCCCTCTGTCACAATATCATGTAGCACACTGATGTACGGGCTGATGAAGCATCTCTGGGGCCCAGGAGAGAGCAGGACTGAGCAGGCACCGGTAGGAAGGGCTTTGCCTGCTGCCTTCGCCCCAGGATCGATGCGGGTCATGACAGCTCCTAACTACTCATCCGGTCTGACGCGGCCCACACAAAGACATGGACAAATAATGCTAGTGCATATGAATTGTGTGTGCTGGGCGGTGGCCATTGGGATTGAACACCAAGGCCTTTGTCCATTAAAAATGGTTTTGGGGTGCAGATCACAGTGGGGGTGGTCGTGATGGTAGTGGGGGTAGTGTCCTCTCTTTGATCATGGTTTTGCATTGTTGCAATGAGGGGACTGGGCCTGTCACTTGTTCTCCAATTTCTACCTGTGTGGCAAGGTGCTTTTTCTAATGAGGGTGTGCAGTTCAAACACATGTGCAGTGTGTTTCTGCTCTGCTTGTTGTTAATGGCAGTCTTACTCAGTCACAGCCTGCTGCTGTGTGAAGCTCTGAAGTGCAGGGCTGTTAGCCTTCTCTCGTCTCACGGTCACACCTGGTTTGCACACTGCTATGCGGGCCAAGCACAACGTCTCGCTTTGAAACACTGCACCCGCTCTCTGTGTTATTTCAACACAAGCATCCCCCCCGTGAGATAATACTCTCCATGGAACAGAAGCATCATGTGAAGCAATAAGTCCAAATGTATCAAAAAGTACTGAACCAAGGCTGGTGCTCTCTGCAGTGTGTTTGTGTGTGTTGACTGACAATAGGTGATGAGGTCGACAAGCCCTGTGAATTTCACCTGACATGAAGATATTAAGAACTATTTCATTTTGATGCTCCAGCGTGAAAACATGTTTGTCTCACTTGAATAGCTGCTCTTAAGTGTGTGTCAGTATGTGTTCCCTCCCCGGTGCCCAGAGTCAGTGATATAAATGTCAAACATGTACATACATGCAAGTGTGTTGTATATGAAAGTATACAAGTGTCTGGTATGAGCTCTGCTCCTCATTGAAAAGTCACTTTCGATGAAAGCATCTGCTAAATGTCATGTAATGACATTAAACTTAACATTTTCTCAGTGTCGTTTTTTTTGCACTTCACATGAGTTTGTCCTTCAGACGAATGACCCAGCTGCATAGCCTGGTACATGTCTTCAAATGCTGGTGCATCTCTCAGTCTGCATGATCTCAATCTGATTGGGCTCTTGCAGCTTGCGTAATATACTGTGTTTTCTTTTACCTATGCATAACATGTGATTATATTCCTATGATGAGTGGTGACCCATGGAGGACATGCCTGGTTTTGCAGAGGAATTGATTTGACATAGTAGTGCTCATGCAACTGTTTACATTAGTTGTGCATACGCAGGATTTCTGACTTTGTCTGTTTTGTTCTGTGAAGACAGACCTACAGAGAGCACATAGAAACAAATCAAACAGCATGTGCAAGTCCAGAACTCCTCTGTCATAGATCACAGATTGATTCCCACTTTGAACATGTTTGCTACAATGTTGCACTCATGACTGGAGAAAGACAGATACACTATAGATCTTATCGCAGGCTTACTCGGCCTAAGGCAGAGTGTCTTTTAATGGGGCACACACTGGAGTGTGAGTCTTGATGCTTTGAAGGGAAACAAGCCCCCCCGCCTTCACCTCTCCACCCCCTCAACCCCCCCCCCCCCCCCTCTAGATTAGCAAACAGGCCCAAAGCATGTGGTGAGAATTCGTGGGACCTTGCAAACAGAGCATGAATCAGATGTTCAAATTGATGTGAATTGATGAATTCCAACAGAAAGGCTGTTTTTGAAGAGTCCTCCAGAGGGGAACTAATCTCATCGTTCACTTTTTGGAAGGGGTGAAATGTGCTATTTTCACGTCTCACACTCAAACTAACAGCTGAGGAGACTGCTCTAGCCAGCTGTTAAGAGTTTCAAAAACATATTTTACGTTCTGTGGTAGATGACTATTAAATTGCAATTATGCATGTAATTACACATGATTGAGAGTGTATTGTCAGGCGTATAATCCATTGAACCTTTGTATATAAGACATCATATGATTGAACCACTATGTGATTGTGTAATCAAAAGCATGCAAAACCATATTGTTGTTTTTTTTTTTGCTGAGCAATATGGGGCCTGTGGTATTGTACACATTTACCAAAATATTTCTCATCATTATCAATTCTGTTGTGAGTTTGTGAAAGAAGGAAACAGCCCCTACGAAGCCGAGGTTGTATTAAATCTTTCTTTTTTAATGCAGATTAAAAAATGGAAAACAAGCTTTTTGTGTTGGAGACATCCGTTAGTACTCCTTTCGCACCAGAACTGAGCCAACCGTGAAGGGTCGGCGGTCCGTCTCCAAACAGTGACAATTTTGCATACATAACTGGAAAAAACACACTCCTAAGGAGCACTTCCCACACTGAACATGACTATTACTAAGTTCCACTCTATGGAGCAGTGAGGACTCACTGCACTTTGCATGGCTAGGTTCAAAATGAAAGACCTCTCCTGAGGTATCTGACTAATACACCCCATGCAGGTTGTTGCATGCACACCATCTATGTTAAGCAGGAGAGCTGTCATAGACTGGTTTGTTCAAGCTTTTTGTTTGGCAACTAAACTAAAACATTGTGAAGCATATGTTTCAGGTTTAAGCATGTCAGCATTGACCAGCAAGAACAAAACCCATAAAAAGTGCTAGTTGATCAGGGTCATGGGGGGAAAGACATGTGTCTGGTGATGATGGGACCCAGATGAATGTCTTGGAAACGTCTGGCGGGTCAGGGGGAATTGCTTGACACTGAGGCTCCAGCGTGTGCAGCTGGTGCGCTAGATGTGTGAAGCAGCCTAACAACTCCCTTTGGCGGCCTTTAAAACACACCCCCCTCCCCAAATACACCCTGAAATGACCTACCGTGGACACATCAATTTCTCTCCCCCTCTCTCTCTCTCTCTCTTTTCTTTCTAACACAGACACTCAGGTACAGACACATTGTGTAACAGTTGGTTATCATTACTCAATGTCCTAATCCAAGCTAATGTAATTAAAGTTGTTTCAAAACAGATCCACTTGATCACATTAACATACATTTCCATTACGCAAAAGGGTGTAAATTGCGTGCGCGCGCACACACACACACACACACATACAAATGTGCACAAGTGCACACATGCACAAGAAGAGAGAGAGAGAGAGAGAGAAAGGGAGAAAGAAGTGTTGCATAATAGTTTGGATATGATTCTTATTTCACTTCAAAAGCAATGGTCAGACACTGCAAACGATCCTAGTGGCTATGGGACTAATCGGTCACTGCAGAGCCAGTAGTACTCACTTGTGTACAGTGCTGCTGTGGTCAAGCTGACATTTAAGCCTGCAACGCTTGAGCCAGATGGAGATTTTCCCTCCTGGTAACCGTAGTGATTGACCGCGTTTCTCCCCAACATTTGCAGACTTGACCCTTGTCTCACAGTGGCCAGGTCAGACAATTTACACAAACGTCCCTCTCCTATGCACCCTATAGCAGTGCTCCAGTATCAAACAAGCCCATCTGAATGGACCTACTTAAACACATAGCATGTCCTCGCTTGTACAGATATGACCACATTGGGTTAAAATTATACGAATAAAGATTTATTTTTTCCATAAGAACAGATGGGTTCTTTTTCATTTTCTTTTTTTTTATTTTACAATCTATGACAATCTTGCATTTTCTTCTTTTTTTTCTCTAGCATATTCCAAGAATGGACATAGAGTGTGGTTGGGGGTTTGGGTGGGTGGTTTCTTTTTTTATTGCTGAATGTTAAATGAAACACACTTTCACTGACTGGAGAAAAATGTCTGCTGCTTTTACCATGCACCCATCTAACCTTGACCACAAGGACATGCAGAAAGTGGGGGTAGGGGGGTGGGGTTGGGTGGGGTGTTTCAACCGTTTCAAGCGAGGAGGGAATAAAAAAAACAGTCTAAAAGAAACTGGCAGGACGTAACTGTTAAAAACTTTAGTTGAGGTTGGGTGGGGAGGGTCTGGGTGGGGTCGGACTGGAGGGGGGGGGGTCACATTAAAACTAACTAGAGAAGCACAGTCTTTCTTTTTTGCATTTCCCAAATATACAAATAATAGTCTGAATGCAATGGGGTACAAACAAGGGGCTTGAGCTGTGATTGAATACCCTTTCTAGACTAAAGTATGCCTGTGCCACTGTATTGTCACAAAACGGTACTCTATTGAAGTTCTAGTTTTTCAAAATGGCTGCTTTTCGTCTAAACACATGACCTTGTTTTTTGTTTAAATTATGTTCTTGATCATTGTCTAGATAACATCGGCGCCCTCCGCTCACAGCAAGTAACTGAAAATATGCCAACGTAGGCTTTTATTACACTTTTTGTCACTGAAATAGTTCATCTTTATTCATATTTGTCTTTTCCACACAGGAGGCTGGATAATGGCATTTTTTTTCTCTCATAGCTGGAGGTCATATGACTCAAAGGTGTGTGAAAGACGAAATGGAATGATGTCTGTCAGTTGGTTCAGTTCATCTACCAGTAAAAGTAAATGTGAGGTTTTTGGAGTTTATAAAAGAAAATCAACATGTATAAGTGCACACAGCCAAAGCAAATAATAATAATAATAATAATAATAATAATATATGAACTGTATCATTTGGTGAGAACTTAAGACAAACATAAAGACAAGTCAGTAAATCACAGTTTGTAAACACCATACTAGTGTTCTTCTAGAAATCATCATCAGACAAGGCTAAATATAAAGGCAGCATATTCTGGCTTTCTTGACCCCTCAAATGACTTGCTGAGTCCTCTTGATTGTGTGCACGAATTTCTTTTTCTGTCTCTTTCTCTTTGTCCGCCATCAAGTGTCTGTGGGAGACGGGACAAGGTTTGTGGCAAGTGAACACACTCTAACGAGAACAACTATGTGTGTGAGCAGAAGGGTTCCGAGCGTGGAGGATGTGTGTATGTGTGTGTGTGTGTGTGTGTGTGTGTGTGTGTGTGTGTGTGTTTTCAGGTGCAGATCTGCGTGTGTAATTTCATATTAATCTTTGGGTGTGTGTCAAGTGTGTGGCAAGTCTGTCAGTGTGAGTGTTGGCATGTCAGAAAGCTCCTGAGACTCTGTTTGGTTCTCTACGTCTGCCACAGCAAGAATCATGGAAGCATGAGGGGGCGTCCTGTCGACTGAAATATGAGGTGAGGCTGGTGGAATGCAATGAGTTTTTTTGTTTTGTTTTGTGAATTGCCATACACCATCGTCTTCTGACAAATCCAACTTCCTTGGCCTTGGCTTAACCTTAGCCTCACACACACACACGCACACACACATGCACACACGCACACACACACACACACACACACACACACACACACACACACACACACACACACACACACAGGTTCACTGGTTCCTTCTGAGATAGAAGGACACCTACAAGTCTAGAAGCTTCTTTCCTTTTTTTTAAGGGGGTGGGGGGGTGGGGGTGGGGGCAGTGGGTGACGTTAAGCTAAAAGTGACAGGACAGCTCAAACAGTGGGCCACACATGAAACCCTTCACACTAGCAGCAGCAGTAGCAACACCATCCTCACAGCCATCCACACACACCACACCACACCAGTGCTCCCTTCGGCCCGGTGCCCACCGTCAGCCACACACCCACAGGCAGGCTGGCCTCACTCAGTGCTCCCCACATCCTGGCCCTGGAGGGGAGGGAGGGGCAGTGGAACAGCATGGGTTTGGTCTGGATAAGACATTGGATAAAGACATGCATGCACCCTGCCCTTCATTTTTCAGTACAAGTCAAAGGTCCCTCTTTGCATTTGTCAGGATTACTGTTTGAAAAAAGTCAATAATAATAATAATAATAATAATAATAATAATAATAATAATAATAATAATAATAAACATGTATGTGAATTATATTCATGTAAACATACACCTTATGTTTGAGTGATTTATATTGCATGAATGATGACAGGGGCAATGTCACAGTTCAGATGGGGGTTTGCTCCAAAAAAAGAACACAACCTGGAAAACGAAGGAAGAAGGCCAAACAGAGGAAACGAAAGAGTAAAGGTGTATAAAAATGAGGCGTCCATATAAGAAAGGCTACAAAAACCTCCACTGGCCCTCTGGTATCGGCATACAGCAAAAGGCACCACAATATTACTCTATTTTTTAAGTTGTGAAAAAATTGGCACGTCTTTTTTATGCTGTAAATCAAAATGTACATATAAATAGAGTTTTCCCTATAAAAAAAGTCTTTGCTGTTAACTAGTAGACAACTTTTGCTAAAATGAAAATAAATATTTCATTTGTTTAGAATATCTGTCAGTTATATAAAATAAAAATATTTTTTATAGGTGCAGGTCTATAGTATATTGATTTCTTGTTGATAGGTTTCGTTTTTTTTCTCCTTTCGCTTTTAGTGGGGTGCATTGTCTGCTTTGGAGCGCGAGGAGTGTGTCAGTCTGGTCTGTGTGTTCCCGCGCTGCGCGCTGCTGTGTCGGCCCGACGTGTGTGAAGTCCGCGTGTCGGCCGGTCTGTAGATGGTGGAGGGCTCTGTGGCGGCAGCAGCGGCGGCGGCGGCGGCGTTCATGTTTTGCATGCTGAGGAAGGGCGTGCTCTCGCCCCCCTCCTCCTCCTCCTCCTCCGATTCGCTGTCCGACAGGCAGCTGCGCGAGCCGGAGTCCCTGGCCACCACGTCGTATCCGCGCGGCGACACATGGCCGTTCAGTCTGGACCTCCGCCAGCGCCGACTGCCACCTCCGCCCCCTCCCCCTCCTCCTCCTCGAGCGCCGCCCGTGCTTCTCTTTGGTTGCTCCAGAGAGGAGAGGTACTCCTGGGTGGTCTCGTAGTCGTCGTCTTCGGCCAGCCGGTAGGGGCTGGAGGGCAGGCTGCCGGTGCTGTCGTTCAGGTAGGTGCGGCGCTGCTGCTGCTGCTGCTGCCGGTAGCTGCTGCTGTCCTGGCGCTGGGCGTCGTGCAGAGGCACCTGGTAGCGGCGCAGCAACGGCTGGTCGTCCTCCAGCGGGTAGGGCGTGTGCGCGGCCGGGGGCAGGGACATGGCGTGGCTGGCGTTGGGGGAGGTGATCTGGAAGGTAGGCACCTGTGGGGGCAGTGAGTAATGGAAGTCCACGGGCGAGAGACGGGCAGGCGTGGTCAGGGCAGACACATACCTGCACAGGGGGGCGGGGGGTGACGGGGAGGGGGACAGGAAAGGCTGAGCATGAGAACCACAGCAGTAATAAACAAGGATTTAATAAAAGCAATTCAATTCTTCTGTTGGTTTAGGAGAGACGGGTAATACCACAAAGAAGAAAGAATGACAGAAGAAGTGCAAGAAATGTACAAAGTACCACAGTAATAACCAAGCATTCATTTCAATTCATTTCAATTCATTTCAATTCAGTTCAAATCAATTCAATTCAATTCGATTCAATTCAGTTCAATTCAATTCAGTTGAATTCAGTTCATTTGAATTCAATTTAATTCAGCTCTTCTATTGGTGTGGAAGAAACAGGTATTAGTACACGTCAAATGATGGAGGGAGAGCATGGAGTGAGCAACGTAACCACAGTAATTACCAAAAATTCAATTCTATTGAAATTAATTCAATCCAATTCCATTAAATTCAGTTCAAGTCCTCTATCGGTGTAGGAGACTCATGTAACAGCACGCAGGCTAAACGGCCCATTACTAATGTACACAGGGAGTAAACACCCCAGCTCTGAACAACAGCATGAGCATTTTTCACTAAATGGATGCATATGCTTAAGGTTATGAGGGTCCATGCCTACAGTGTTTGCGGATTGATGTGTTTTGCCCCCCCTTCCCCCTCGCCTCGCCTTCATCTTTCTACTCACGCAGTGATGTATGGTACCAGGAGAGCAGTAGCAGCAATGAACACACACACACACACACACACCCACATTAGGACACAGTGCTTGCAAGGAAAGAAAAAATGAAGGAAGGAAGGAAGCAAGGAAGGAAGCAAGGAAGGAAGGAAGGAAGGGAGGAAGGAAGGAAGGGAGGGATGAATGGAGGACCTACATTACTGGAGCGCTGCTGTAATAATGAATGGGCCCACTGTGAGGGAGTCCACTATGGACAAGCGTAACACTGTAATTACCACACGCTAACAGATGGGCACCCGAGTCTGCTGCTTCCCAGCATCTCCTTGTTAGCTCAGCTTAGCTTGCGTCAAGCTACACTTCATCACAGAAAGCCAATAATTTCCCCCGCTGCTGCTCTCTAAGAACTGTCTCCTAAATCAGAGCAAACCGACTCGGATGACTTTTATCATGAGGTGAGTGGCCGGTAAGTTATGAGTTGGGAGTTCTCACCGATACTGGCCAGAGATTTAAAGAAAGAAAAAAAAAACACAGAGAAAGAGAGAGACCTCTTATCCGTTTTGTAACTAAGTGTCCAAGACCAGATAGTGACATCCTCTACGGCTCAATCAGTTGCAGGACTAAGGACCAGGAGTGAGCCAGCATCCACCCCCCCCCCCCCCCACCCCCACCGCACACCCAACCCCCCCCCTCCCAGCTCCTCTGGTCTCACAAGAGAGGCAGTGCACCCCTGAGATTACGTGTTGTTCAGCTCTTGTTAAATTAATGAAGCCCAGGTGGTCACATTTTCTTTCCGACAATGTTCTTCAAAAACAAAACTACATCCCTGCATAACGACTACACAGCAGAAGTGACAAAGCCATTCTCCTCTCTATAGAGTGTACAGAGCCACATATTAGGTGTAGATATACACATTGTTGGCATACTGTATGTCATCCTTCTTACTGTCTCTAATTTAATTTGTTCTGTTTTATAAATTTAAGACTTTTAAGGTTTACTTCTATTCTTGCATGACAAACTGTAACATTCTCAATTTTGCTCTGGAGATTAATAAATTATTCTGATTCTTAAGCTATACTTTAAAAGTGTCACATTGTGTAATTGCATGTAAAATGCATGCAGAGCTGCAGTAAATCAAAGATGTTTTCACACATGTGTTCAGTTAATACATACTGAATTGAGTGACTGAAAGAATGATCTCATTTCACTATTACTTTTTAACACATTTTCAGGTTTATATCTACAATTTTTATTTTGTTTTACTTCATCAACCATTGTTTAGGGAGCACTGACTGAGCATGAAGCTCTATTATAGATCTATGTCCTGAGCTTACAACTTATACAATAAAAATATGCAATAAAATAACAAGCAATAATAAAGAAAACAAGTAAAAGTAAAAAAAAATAATAAAAATAGAAGAGAAAGAAAAACTTACAATTGTAAAGACAATCGATAGACATGTACAAATGTCATCCATCAAAGACTTACAAGTTTCTAATGACACAAGCTGGTCTAATTTACGGACTTGCAATCTGCTCAATTTTATAGGTGCAAAGAAACTAAAAGCTATTTTACCAACCTCAGATTTTATTCGAGGGTTTTTTAGAGAGATAAAACTCGGTGACTGTGTGTTATGATGACTGGGCTTTAGGTTTAGCTTTAGTTTAAGTAAGGAGGTAATTCACCTTGTAATGATTTTTAAATAAAGTGGAGGCAGTGTCTTTCCCTCCTATCATGGAGAGAAGACCAGCCAACAGGCTGCAATGATGAATTCTGAAAACATCACGAATAATAAATTGTAAAGCACTGTGATGAACCTTATTAAGTGATTTCAAGGTGGAAGGGGCTGTATGCATATACAAAACATCACCATTATTTGTTCCCCTTGACCTTGTCTCTGTCAGGCGTTTTGTCATGCAATCTTCTATTTCTGTACTCAGCTTTATACGGACCTGTTGTTAATTTTATTTCATTTTTTGTGTTGGAGAGCATATTGAGTTACTTTGTAATAGGTAGGACATATAAAATGACATATAAAGCTTGATGGATTGACTGATTGATTGAATTAATGAAAGAATTAAGCTGTATATTAGTATGTTATAGTATCACAAAAAAATAAGGAATAAATGTGTGAGCAGAGCAGAGCAGAGCAGAGACGGCAGCAAGAGGGCGCTGTTCCCACCTGTCACTGTGTGGAGAGTCCCCCAAGGAGTCGAAGGAGTCTCCGTACTGCAGGCTGCCCCGGTGGGCCTCCGAGTAGCCACAGTGGGCGGCCCGCCTGGCCCGCGCCTCCATGCACGCGGGGCTGCTGCACTTACTGGTCCCCACGGAGGACGACATCATGCCCGGAGAGTCCGACATGATGCTGTCTGTCCGCTCCAGGCTCCATGTTCGCTCCTCGTGTCTGCAGTGCAGGGGAACAGGGAGACAGGGGCAGATCATGAGGGTCTGAGCAGGGCAGAAGGTGTGGAGAAAAAGCGACCACGTAACAGAAAAAAAAAACAGAAAAAATACAAACAAAAGCTACACGTGTAGGTCGTTTTTACTATATTATGTTAGGCAGAGATAACATAAGCCAGTGATCCCAGCAACCCCTAAAGCCTTGAGAAATGCCAAAAGCCTGAAAGTAGGAAGTTAGGAAACAGGAAGCCTGGAAGAGAGTGAATCAGGAAGCCGAGGAGGAGAAGGAGTGTAGGAAGCCTGGAAAGGGGGCAAGCTGAGAGGCGGAGACACATGGGGTGCCCAAAGGTGGGGTGTCTCTTCGAGGAAGGTTACCTGATGTACAACCATGGAGGGTGGTGGAGGGAGGCAGGCCTCTGTGACCAACTGTGTGTGATAAGGTAAGGCTGGTATCTGTAACAGAATCAGTGGGGGTTGATGGCCTGTGAGTTCACAGATTTATGACAACGACCCGTAGGGGTTCCTTAGTGGAAAAACAAGCCAGGCGAACGTTTCCTGAATTCCGAATTATCCAACTACCCATAACCCAGCAAAGTGACTTTTGTTTTCGCTTTTTCGTCTCTACAGTTCTTGCATTATGTTGTGTCACATTTGTGGAAAACGAAACGCAATCCTGGTTGGAGTAGAGGGATGGAGTGGGGTGGGGTTGTGTGTGTCTGTGGGTGAGTGTGTGAGTGTATGTGTATCTGTGTGTCTGTATATATATGTGTGTGTGTGTCCCAGGGCTGGAGCATCAGGAACGTACCTCTGAGTGGAAGAGTGGGCATGTGTGGACGAGTTGTGGGATCTGGAAGATGCTCGGCTGCCAGGGAAGGACACCGCCGCTCCATGCTGGATGATGCGCTCTGTCGCCGGAACGTTCTTGGAGATATACTGCAGACAGAAGCAGACAGGTACAATGAATACATGAATGAAGGAATGAATGAATGAATGAGGACTTTATTGTCATTGTAAGCTAGGTAAACAACGAGATTGGAGGTGCAACTCCAGCTGATGTATAATGGGGTTGATGTGTAATATTGGGGAAAGAGAGATAAAAAGAGTTCAGAAAATGAACTCAAGCAGGACTCGAACCCAAGGCTTCAGATTATAGTACAGGCACCTTGGCCAACTGTACCATGATGCCCCCACATAATGACACCTTAAGTCATAAGTACAAAGTTGTAGGACGTAGAAGAAATAGAGAAGGGTAAATAAAAGTCCAGTTGCTTACAAGTTAGCCCTTGATGACTACTAAGACCCGGATAAATGAGAACCTTCACAGACAATGTCAGTTTAACATGGTCTGTCCCTAGATTACTCTTGGTTCCCTTCAGATCGTATAAATCTTTCGTCTTTTACATTGTCTGTCCCTAGCAGCATAGCAAATCAGGCCACTCACATCGGGCAGGGGTATCTCCTCCGGTGCGGGGCCGGGGTGGTTGGGTCCGTTGGCCAGGTTGCGGTTGGGGTGGTCCACACACATGTTCTGCCGCAGGTGATTGTGCATTTTCTTCTTCTGTTTCCTGGGGGGCAGACTACAGTGAGGCACCGTCATTCCAACAGACCCAGAGTGAGGAGATCATTCCATTCAACACCACAACATGCCAACAACATATTCACTCTAGATAAACCACCAAGAAAAACTCCAAGGCGCTCTAATATAGCAAAAAGGTAAAAAGCCTTTATTGCTATGGCTTGGTCATATAAACTTTTTAAAAGACTATGAGGTGTTTCGGCAATCAAGCCTTCATCCATTTACAATGTCTAGTCCGATTCAATAACTTAAAATAACTATGCAAAATATGATTCACTAAACCAGAAAAAAAATCACTGCATAAAAATCCTTTAAAACTCCTATAAGATTTTTGTTAAGCTTTGCAAAAGAATATGGGGGCATTTGTGGGTTTGTACTCACTTGGTTTTGCAGTAAGCGACCACACACACGATGCCCACCACCAGCAGAGCCACACAGATCCCGGTGATTGTCAGGACTCTCTTTTGATAAAGCTCCTCAGCCTCTGCACAGCACAGATGGAGAGAAAAGAACAACGTGAGGGACTAGCCCAGAGCACCGTGTGCTGGCCTCTCCTTTACTCTGCTCAGCTGAGAACCCCCCCCCCCCCCAAACTATCCCTCCATCTCGACAAGCTTGTCTGTTCTGACCATGGGGAGGTGGCTACTTGTCTGTCCTCATTCAAGCCTCAACACGGCGTAGCTGCTTAACACGTCTGAGCCTGGAGGCTAGCTCTAAAGGTATTACTCTAGAGACAGAGAACTGGACCTGCACCAGCGCAGCTTTCTGGGCTGATGGGCAGAACACCCAGGGTGACCTCACACATGCCTCGCACCAGTGGGTCAGTACTTCAGCTCTGAGAGCCAGCTTCCTCAGCTGTTTTTCATTTGTATGGAAATCCACTTAACTGAACTTAACAGCCGTCAACAGAGGCTGAGACTGGCAATGTCGGCTGCAGGACAAGGCTTTCTGTTATGATAAATTGATCTGAGGTAATAACTTGGATCGAACGGAGCAGAGACTCTGTGTGGAGAGACTATGAACTAGCTCATTACTAACACCTGCCCTGAGCCTGGGGTAATTTAAGCAACATGACAAGATGAAAGGCTGTCATGAGAAGGGTGGGGTGTTCTCTAAGAGATCTAAGAGACACACAGACATTCAACATGTTTGTAAAAAAAAAAAAAAAACTAGAACATGCTCAATCATCAGCAAACCACTGTGGTTGAAATGCAACAGCTAATCAAAATCAAAACATTGGCAAGAACTGTTTTTTTTAAGGTAGCATACAGAAATGTTGAGATTATGAGGTATTCAATGATGAGAGAACATTCAAATATGAGATGATCAGGAGAGAATTAGGGAGACAGTCAGAAGAAGAGCCACGTACATGGATAACAGAGGTACAGGTAAGGAGATTCATGACCAGAGCGAAATGTTTTAGTAAGGGGATAGCAGGCTAGCAAAGGAGATAGGAGATGGAAAGCACGAAGATGATGATGATACAGCAATTTCGAATGCAATCAAGGCCTCTTTGAAAAGACATGGATTAGGTCAGGTCTTCTCTGCAGAACTCATCCCCTTTTTGACTTGGTCGACTAAACATCTTAAAAAACTAGAACGAAATTTGACTATATGAAGTAACCAAAACCACTAATTTCAGGCAACATTACTGTTCAGGTCATAGTAATTTCAGAGTGTGGTTTCTAATCTTGCTGTGCTAGCGCAAATTGTGACGAAATCTCACAGTTCTTGAGCTGACAAATGTCAAGGAATGTGTGAGTGAGTGTGTGAGCAATGTTGATTAAAGGGGTGAGATTACTCCTGAGAAACTTGTGAGGTGATTACGCTGCAGTCACCGCCAACAGCACTCAAGCATGTACACAAACAAAATTTACTCAAAACAGCGCACTTGTGGTATTTACTCGTGTGTAAACAGCGGGCCGGCTCAAAGCCACGGGCGCTTACGCATATCACCCCCACCCCCCCAACCCTGCCTCAACAAGAGTCTCATACAGCCAACACGGACGGAATCAAAAACCGAACCTCCAGCACACAACTGTCAGCTTTTGGCAGCCCGCCTTCCTAATTTAACCCTGTGAAGGCATTCTTACAATAGTAGCTTAGTTTAGGAAACTACTTTGAAATGATGAATGTATAAAACAGTATAGGCCAACAAACATATGGTCGTCATATGGTAGAAATATATAACATATGGTATGTATAAAAGCCTACCTTTGGGGTGAACAATACCAAATAATTTCAATGTTGGTTTACAGAAATTCTAACTATCCTAGTGACGCCATCCTCAACAGTTACAAAATATAAAAATCACAACTGTCAAATAACTTCTCTCAACAATAAGTAAACCAAGTAAATAAAGTACCTCTGTTTAAAAAAAAAACCTACAATATCTAGTTTATACCCCTTTGATATTCCTTGGTGGGGGATGAGTTCTGGTGGTAAAGACTTACATGCTGACACCAGAGGAGGAGGGCCTCCTCTTCTCAAGGGCCAGGCTGATTGACAGATTGATTGGTTAATCAATTAGTCCATTTGCTTTAGAGTCCACCTCACAGAAAGAAATGGGAGCATGACAAATGGAAAGAGATCTACACAGCTCTAGTTAATCTTGCAATCAAAATGAAGGATTGGTCCATACCCATAAATTCAATCCCAAGAGACTCTGCAATTGCAGAATGTAGACACGCGAGAGAGAGAGAGCGAGAGACAGAGAGAGAGAGGGAGAGAAAAAAAAACAAATGAGGGAGGAAGAAAACAGAGAACAGTTTAAGAGAGATTTTAAACAACATACATAAACACAAATATATAAGCATTGTGTGAACAGTGTTGTGAGGCATGAGGGGGCATTAGACAGATCAGTTAGTAACAGCTAGTGGACATCATGTTTAAGCAGTCCAAGTCTAAGACCGAAACACACAGAACACAAACATGCAGGGACTTGTAAAAGCAAGCTGACTCATTACTGAAGTAGATTCATGAAATTAATGAAGGAGTCAAGATAATTATAATATGCCAACTGCGTATAATGCTACCTATTTATACTCTGTATTCTTCTTTTATACCGGAGATATTGTATTGGGGAACGGTTTATAGATGAGTTAGTAAGATGTTCCTTTATTCGCTTTGAGCTTCATTTTGCTCAGTGTGCCACATTTTTTTCATTCTCTTAGCAGCCTTAGTTAGTCCCACTTTTTATCCAGAATGGACATTTCTGCACAGAAATACTCAATGTAGTCTTTCTGAGTCACAGGATATCTATAATGTCCTCTTATTTGCTTATAGCCAGAGTGCAGCTTTTTGTGATTTTAATATGCAACCTATATTTTGTACATTCATACATGCTGTGATATTTGACAGTATTTTGTGTTTCAGTGTAATTTGTATTAAGAAGCTTTTAGAGGATCCTAACAATGGGGGACTGATGAGACAGTGAAATGAACTGCAGATAATGCCGAGGATGTTCCCTGCATACCAATAATGCAGCGCACATCCACTGATACAAATATTGATTTCAGTCCTGTTGCACTGTAGATTTCATACTCAGAGGATTAGCATGCTAATGTTCCTGCCCTCTACCGAAGACAGCTTGGGTGAGAGAATGCAGCTCCTCGTTCTCCCCCAGCTGTGTGTGCGGCATACATACAGGAGGAGGGAGAGAGGAGGTCTCAGCCTGCCTGGGGAGACGCGAGGACAGGGCTCCACCCTTCCTCCTCCAACCGTACCGAGCTGAGTCTGATCTCCTGAAAAAACGGCTCACATATACAACCTATGCTGCGGCGAATTGCAGCGGTTGCCATGACGACGGATTTCGAGCAGCCATGGCTTGGTGAAGAGGCAGAGGCAGTATAGATGTCTGTACGTTTGGCTGAGTATCAACACATTCTCCAGACCCTAGCATTCTCTCCCCGGCTGGCGTTATGGAGTCCACTGGGCAAAATAAAGGTTTAAGTGCATTTGCTTCAAAGCTACTGCAATAGGGTTTTTTTTGTCAGAATACTTAAACTGTCTCTCTTCACATTGTAAAAGTAACCACTCGAATAAATGTGAATGTATTACCCAATCAGACATGTTAAAAAAAACAGTCATTTCAAGATGCCAGTGGTCCTGCATTTGGACATGGCAAAGGAATCCTGCTGGCGTATTTCGGGAAGTATTCCATGTATTTATTCAGTGCTAGATAGTTTACTTTGTATTAAGTGTTGGGTATATTTTCCTCTAATCCTAGAGGGCTGAAACTCAAGCTGCTATTGACTGCACAAGATTTATTGAACTTGTGCAAATTGTACAATGTATCATAATCTTCCATTGTCAGCAGAAGTCTACAGGGCCAACATGGGCTCCGTCCCAGTCGCACTCTTGTGTCAACGTGCACAGGCAAGCTCCTTCCCTTCTCCCACTGTCTCCTTCATTGTCACGCAAAACTGAAAATGTCAGAGAACGCCAGTCATGGACTGTAATTATGACTGAGGGTTTGGTAAACTAGGTATCAGTGCTCATCTCACACGAAGGTGTAAGTTTTATTATTATACAATTCGCTTGTCACCAGTGTTGACATGTTTCCCTACAATACTAAGCTGTGAAAGGCACCCCCTCTCATGGCGTCCATAGGGGCGTGTATGATAGGATTAAAGCTGAATTTAAGTTTAATTAAGCGTATTTTGGCATTTCTATTTTGCTTTACCTAAAATCTCTGTAAGATACACGTTACTTATTTGTTTTGTCAAAATAATATTATATCAGGGACACTCAAAAATGAATATTTCAGCTGAAGGGAGGGAAATGGACGTGTTTGAAAAGTGATCCAAACACCGTCTCTTCAGGACATGCAAAGACAGGATGGGGGTGCGTGTGGAGGAACTATGGTGAAATAAATCACATAACATGATGAAACATGACATGATAATGGAGCCCCGAGTCAAATTAGACTGTAAATATGCTGTTTCTGTCTGTGCATAGTTGTCAAGACTCTTATGTTATAGAGCCTGCCATAAACACCTCTGTACTTTATCATTTCCTTTGTGCTGTAAATCAGGTCTGAATAGGAGTCTTCCCGGTGAGACCCCCTTACCTGCCCTGACTATCTGTCCAGCCTGTTCACGCCTGTGCACACATTTATTCGGATCAGCGCATAAAGGCTGGGTTTATGTCATGCCATTTGCAGCATGACGATTATGCTAGCATACCTGACGGCTGTGGTTGTGGAAGCTTATGTAGTCATATTCTGAGTCACAAAAAGAAAGGGATACAGCCTTTTTTGCGATCCACTAGTAAATTGGCAACAATAAACAAGATAATGGTTTTTTTTGTGTGATTTGAAGCAAAGTTATTACTAGGTGCCTTGGGCCTAATGACTTTATCACTGTCATGGTCTTTTAAAATGTTTTTTTTTTTTCAATTTAAATAAAATTAGATGTAATTTAATTTGATTGCTCAATTATCTCTGACTGTAAGGTATGGCATTTGCTGTTAGTCAACATTTCCTTTTGACAAATAAATGTATCATTCAGCTATGATGCAGTTAACCTGAAGTTTCTCTCTCATGTTGCAGCACACGCATCCATTCAACGCAAGTGAATCTCCACTGTAATCATGTTAGGAGGCCATTTCACAAACACGGCATGCAGTTAGGAAAACACTGATACGGGCACTATGGATACCACGCACCACTTACTGCGGGTTAAAAGCCTAATGTTGAAACTCTATACAAGCGCGACACACAACACTGTGGCTCCATACACAAAACAATGGACAATGATGTAGCTACTGTCTAATTTTAAGGTACGGTTACACTGCTATGTGGGGGAAACAAAACAGAAACAACAGAGTCGGAGAACTAAAGCGGTCATGCGATGTTGATCATGCAACACAGACAGACAGGCAGGCAGGCAAGCAGGCAGACAGACAGACAGACAGGCAGACAGGCAGACAGACAGAGGAGGAGTGGACATACGGTAGAAACTGGCCATAACGTAGGTTTGACAGCGGTCACCAGTAAAGTCATTTGGACACCTGAAGGATCATGCGATGTTGATCATGCAACACAGACAGACAGGCAGGCAGGCAAGCAGGCAGACAGACAGACAGACAGACAGGCAGACAGGCAGACAGACAGAGGAGGAGTGGACATACGGTAGAAACTGGCCATAACGTAGGTTTGACAGCGGTCACCAGTAAAGTCATTTGGACACCTGAAGGAAGGAAACAGAACCACAGGAGGACAGAGTGGACAGGGAAAAAAGAGGGAAAAGTGGGGGAAAGAGGAGAGAAAAAAGCAAAAGTGTAAAAAGAACAGAGAAGAAGAGTGGGGCATTGAGGTGGGGAGGGGGACAAAGAGGCGAGCAAGGGAAAAGAAAGCAAAAGGGTGAAAGAGAGAGGAGAGAAGAGAAAAGAAAAAGAAAAGAAAAGAGAGAGAATAAAGGGAGAACACAGACAGAGAAAAAAACACCCAGTTAGAACAACAGAACCACCAGAGGCAGCAGTACCAGAGTGGTCCCACTGAGGGGGTGACCAGTGACCTTGGGGTGAGCTAGAGGGACAGGAGGCTAAAAGAGGACAGTAAAGTGTGGGGAGGGGACCAAGGGACCACCAGTTACGGCTGCCTTTTGTTTACATGTGAACATACTTTGAGTTGGAAAGGGATTGGGCATGCGAAGCCGTAGGGGCTCTGTCTGCAAGCACCGTGGGCCGAAGTATCCGTCTGGACATCTGGGGAAGGGGGAGGAGAAGGGGACAAGTTGATGACACACACACACACACATAAATAGAAGGGCATGGAAATAAACACTTTCATTATGACGATGACTCTCCATTTGCTCCCTGGAACAGAGGAGGTGGCCTCAGCCTGCTGTGGAAAAACAGTGTGAGGAAAAAACAGACCCACACACACACACACACACACACACACACACACACACACACGCACACACACACACACACACACACACACAAATGCATTCCAAGGCCAGGCCAAAAACTTCAGTATTGTATAAATCAGACAATAGAGTCAATTACCCTGGACAACATCCATCAAGTGCAGAATCACCAAGCACAGCTATCTTTAGGGACAGTAAATGAGGTTGTTATTTATAAGTTAATTAGCCCATATCTGCAGTTGATAGGGGAGAAAACACGCCGTGTGGTCTCTTACAGGGGCAATTTCTGCTGAAATTCCTCTCTGTAATTCCTCCCAACCCCCCCTTTCCCTCTCACTCTCATTCTGCTACACCAGACTTAGAATGGTAAAACACACACACACACACAGACACAAACACACCCACACACACAGTATATGACTAAAAATGCTAAAACACAACACGCACACACACACATACACCACACACACGCACACACACACAAGCACACACTCACATGCACACACACACACACACGCACAACACACACACACACACACACACACACACACTGCCTCTGAGCCAGTGTCACGCTGGCCTGTGGCCGGTTTGGGTGGTAAATAAGGAGGGTCGCTGGAGCAGTGCTGGGGATACTGTTACTCCCCCTGATCGCCTCCTCGCTGCGCAGAGCAGAGCCGCTCCGAGTAACAGGTACGCCAGGGGGATGGGGTCAGAGGTCGTGGGAATAATTCTATCCTGCTGGGGAGTGCCAGAGGAGCAGTTCAACATGTAGGCATACACAGCTACATTTACAGACACACTGCTGCAGACGTTTGGGAACACGGACAAATAAAACCTCTTTACACACACACACACACACACACACAGGCACACACACACACACACACACAGGCACATATTACACACACACACACACACACACACACACACACACACACACACACACACACACACACACACACAGGCACACACACACACACACACAGGCACACATTACACACACACACACACACACACACACACACACACACACACACAGGCACACACATACACAGGCACGCACACACACACACGGTTTAATCAGATAGGACGGAAAGTTCTGGATGTTGCGCAGGATATGTTATTTGGCCAAGTTCACAAGTGGGCCTGTTGACTAATAAACTAAACCTAATCTCCCCAGCGGTCTTCCTGTATCAGCTATCCGGCTGTTACAAAATCCATGCATCTCACTTCTCAGATTCTCCATCTTGCTCACCCTCTCCCTGTCTTTGTCTTTGTCTTCATCTTCAGATATGTACACATGGTTTTGGTATGCCAGTAAACCCACCCCCCCCCTCCACACACCCACACACACACACACACACACACACACCCACACACACACACACACACACACACACGCACACATACACACACACACACACACACACACACACACACACACACACACACACACACATACACACATGTGCAAACACACCCCCTTTCTGCTTAGTGTGTGTGTGTGTGTGCACCAAATAGCAGTCAATGTTCTGATTCATGTGAATATGGGTAATGTCGACCTCCCTAGAGCACAACAATATCCAGAGCCACACTCTTGAAAGTAAGTGATATACTCAAGAGTCCAGAGAGCGGGAGGACTGGCCCCGAGAACTGTAACATCTTGAGAGGATAATCAAAACCTTTCTCTGCTAAGAAAAAAAGACTATCTATCTATTGGATGTTTCACAATTATGCAAGCACATCAGACTTTGTCTTTTGCTTTTTTGGCTGCCTTTTTGCCTTTGACAAATCTGGCATTAACTTGCAGGGAAACACTCTCTCTCTCTCTCTCTCTCTCTCCCTCACACATACACACACACACACACACACACACACACACACACACACACACACACACACACACACACACACACACACCACACAAACACACACACAGAAAAACACAAATACAAAAATAGTTTGATCGTGATTTTGAAAGAGTTACAATAAAATACAGACTGACATGCCATGCATTCAAATAATCGTTCAAATGATTACAAATTAAAACATACACGCCAGAAACTAAGCAACAACAACAAAAAAAGAGTGACGTCTACCTAGGGAACAGGGTCGAAGCACTTATAACCTGCTATTATACTGTTCAATCTTGTGTATTCCAGAGTGCTATGGACATTAAAAAGGAAATGGAGAATGAAAACAATTCTATTACATTTCACCGGCTGGGAGGATCAATCTCTTTATGGCCTCCCTGAATTCAGTGTAAGGCCATCTATCACCGAGCTGGCTCCCAACGTTGCTGAAACGTTGCTGATGTGGCTGCTATTGCGTGTCCCACCATGACATACAGTACACGTGAGCAGCTTTGCAGTCACGTAATGATTTCCCAGGTTGTTTGTTATGCACTCTTCCCCCCACTGTGTCCATATACCTTCAAGCTCCCTTTTATATTCCAAAGTGAAAGAGCGGAGCATAAATTAGGGACCTGCTGTCGGCTGGACTTGTTCGGCGGGTGAGTAATACCCCTGGAAGCCTGGCCCTGTATTGAATGAGATCGCTTTGGGGCAACAATTCCCTGCAGGCCTTGACTGCATTATCTGACTTTTCTGGACCTGTGCCTCGCCTGTGAGTGAATTAGCTGCAGCAATTGAGTTATTGCTCCCTCCAATTTGTACACAGCTTATTGAATGGCTGTTGCAGCCATGTCCTCACCGCTTGCTGCCCAAGCAGTATCCCCAGAGCCGGGATACACACACAACACACACACACACACACACACACTCACACACACACAGTATACACAGTATAACCACCTCCGGACTGGTTTGCAGCTGGGTTGACGCTAACTTAAATGCTGTGAAATGTTATCAGAGAGCTGAGTTGGTGAGGCAATGACGCATAAACAAGCAGGCCAGTGCGTATGCAGTGGCGTATGTGCACCTATTCGCTGTCGCATGTCCACACGTGCATCGCCGGTAGTTTGCGGGGGAAGCTCGTGGGTCTGTGTTGTTTGCCTGCGCTGCCCTGGACGGCTACTTGATTTCGCGGCCCATAATGGATTGTTTTTGTAATCAAGGGGGAAAATGTTTTTTTCTCCTCAAAACAAAACGTCCGCACCATGCTTGATTTAAAAGCGAACCGTGTAAACGGGCGCCCTTTTTCAGTGGAGGCCAAATGTAAGCAACGATCCTATTTACCTTGTGGGAGGCCTCAGACTATCATAAATATTTGTTGCAGAGCTAAACCGGCATAACCATGGCACTACAGACGCATGTGTCCCCCACCCCGCCCCCCAAACATGGGCTGTGTCAGCGTGGGGCAGAAGGCCCGGCTTCGCTCCAACCCCTGCAGCTGAGGAGCACAGGAGAGAGAACAACAGCTGCCCCCGCAAGCTGACCCGCTCCAGCCCAAAGAGGAGAGGAGGCCCAGTCGAGAGGAGCTGGGGAAGAGGAGGACAAATAACAGAATGTTCCAGAAAACACTAGCCTCTGATCAGATAGCAGATTAAGTACATAAAATATGCTTTAGCAATTCCAGAAGCTCGCTTAGAAGACTTCCATGGGTACCTTTAACTGAAGAGGAGCACATTGGGAGACGAGTAGAGTTAAAAAAGAGTGATTAGAGGAGAAATGGTAGAAGATGGTAACATCATTTATTAAACAGACATTAAAAATAAATTTAAAAAACAGACATACCCCCCAAAAAAAAGAAAGAAGCAAGGAAGATAAAAAGCTGAAAAAATGGAATAAATAATTTACTCTTAGATATTAAAACAGGATTAAAGCACCAAATTGACGTAACTAGTCCAAACATGCTATCCGTATTTAAGCCTGGGACGATGCACGCACCTGTACAAACCCTTACTGGTGCAAAATTAAAAAAATAAAAACATTTCTCGCAAATGTGAAAAGGTTACTCACTTGCACGAGAGCTGATTTATACCATGTATGAAGTAACAGTCTCCGCCGTTCACACAGTACGCCTTCTCCGTGTCGTTGCATCTTCTGGCATGGCCTGAACCCGGAGATAGTGTTGTAGTTACTGTGAAAGACAAGAGGCAAAAACGGGTCACCCACTAAGAATACAGCACATCCGCCAGGAAGACAGAAGGGATGATTTAAAGGGATGCTTGATTTAATCACTCAAGATGAAGGTCCACGGCAGGGGAAACATCAGCGCTGAAGAGATGCTTGTGTAAGCTAATTGCCCCGGGCATATTTATTAACTGATGTAAATAATGTCTGACAGCTGACACTGTACAATACAGTGGTAAGACACCACTGCACATGTATCCTATCCACTGTATGGGGGAGACAAATGAATGAAGGGTAATTCACAGCATGTTAAGACACGCCATCTATGCAGCATTCATAAGCATTGAGTGTTCCAAAGCAAACTTTCAAAAAAGAAAAAAAAAAAAAAAACGAGTTCCACATCGCTGAGCAAATATGTGATAACCTTCGGAATACAGTAGTCATAGGGATTATGTGACCACATGATTGCCACTCTTTTCATTTAGTTCAGGGGGCTGGCCCTCCAATGAAATGGAGCACCAGCGCTATTCATAACAATCCCAATTTTGAGGCGCCTCTCCAAAACAATGGAATGGCTCCCAAAAAAAAAAATTCCCGGAATTGTGCAAGTGTAGGTGAGCATTTCCATTTCGTGCACGCTTTCTGCAGGAGGGCCCTGCTGTGTGCGTCAGTCGATTCCAGACTTTTCGGGATGGACTGTACTGTCAGGCACGCTTAATCCTGCAGCATTATCAGAGCAACACACAACATGTTTTTTTGGGGGGAGAAGATGGAGTTGCGTGGCTGAGAGCTAAGCCCTATTGGGAAAAGAGAGAGAAAGAGGAAGGAATGAAGGGAAAGTGAGAGAGAGAGAGAGAGAGAGAGAGAGAGAGAGAGAGAGAGAGAGAGAGAGGGAAGGGAAGGGAAGGGAGAGAGAGAGTGAAAGGGAGAGAGAGACAGAGAAGGGAAAGAGAAAGAGAAAAAAAAGAGAGAAAAAGAGATAAAGAGAGTGGGCGTACAAAAAAGGTTATGGTGGTTGTGGCGTGATCTGACTGACTCTGTGAAAGGGTAGCATGCCTTAGCGCTTTTGGGGTGTTTTTGCTTTTCCAAGAGAGCCATCCCGTCTCACTCCAGGAGCCATGTGGGGCATCATGAGGGTGTTAGAACAGATTTATTCAGCTTGTTTTTATCACAACAACATGTACAGCTCAATCGAAGTGTTGATTGATCCCAGGGGATGTTTTCCTACAACTGCATACCATGGGGATTTGTCACACCTTCATAAAAGTATACAGGTATTTCTGAACATTGTTTCTGTGGGGGGCGTGAAAACTGAAAAGCTATAATAACAGAAAAAAAATAAGAACAAAAACATGTGAATTGTCACAAAACATACATTAGTCTGTTTCTACAGGTTTTGCATTTGTTTTTATATGTGTGTCTTTGTATTTTGTAAATGAGATGTGACGTGTGTGTGTGTGTGTGTGTGACAAAAAGAGAGAGACAGAGAAAGATGAGGAAGAGAAGAGACATACACTGACAGGGAAAGAGAGAGGGAGAGACAGACAGAGAGACAGAGAGAGATGGAGAGACAGAGACAGACAGAGAGACAGACAGAGACAGAAAGAGAGAGAGACAGTGAGAGAGAGAGAGAGAAAAGATTATCCATGGGAAAGCTGCAATTTATGACGTCGTATGGGTTGGAGCTTCAACAATACAGTATCATCCCCAGTTGTCTTGCCTCGAGACACATACAATCTAACACACACACACACACACATACACACACACACACACACACACACACACAATCTAACAGTACTTCAGCTCATTTGCTCTCTTCAGGTTGTTTTGTTTGAAGCAACCAGATCCCCAGTCTGCATGGATGGTCACCACCTTACAGCCAGCTACCCAGTTGTTTCACAGAAGCTGCTCCTGCTTAATGCTCATTGTCCCCACCTGACGTGAGAACGAGCGGAGCTCGGAAACAGCAAAGCTTACAAATCTGACAACCCAGCTATGGTTTCACGCGGTTACAAAACATGACAGACGACACTTTCCGCTCTAATCATTACACACGATAAGACATGTGAGCAGATGGGCTGGTGGAGGTATGGTGGTTTCTCCTCTCTTCTCGTTTCCTCTCACTGACAGTTGACTGAGACCTTCTGCTTTAGAATTAATACAAAGGTGTTAGCAGGGAAGCAAGTCCTAGGAATTTCACCAGGGATTGCTTTCTTCCCCTGGCCTTAGGCTACCTAGTCGCTCAGAGACACGCAACCGCGAAGAACAATGCTGGTGCCAGAAAGGAACAAAATGTGCCTGACTTCGCTCCTCACACCCAGCCTCCACCACCACCACCCTCTTTCGCCCCTATCTCCAGGCCAAAACCTGTCTCTGTTCCTTACACAGAATCCTACACATATATATTTCTTCTCAGCTGGCTTTTACAATGCTGTGGCCTCTCCTGGAGATCCTTCAGACCTCCACGAACAGATTTTCACTCAGGACCTGCATGGAGGCGCATATGTCCAGCACACACCTGCATCCAAGAACTGTCACAGCCCATCTTCTTGAAGAGCCCACCTCAGCATTCTCAGCCTAGGTCAGTATGGTGCCCTTGGGACCTTGGCTTGCAACTGCGTGCAGGCGCGAGCTTTGTTTACTTTCGGACATGCCGGGTCCGATTATATCTCCCATTAAGTCAAAAGCCAATTCCTAAGCCGATCCCTAGGCTGCACTGTGCACACAATGTGGTAGTACAGATTCTCATCAGAGGTTATAAAAAAAAATTAAAATACCATGATATGTCACAGAGCGATTAAAATTGGTTTTGAGCAAGCGCATGGGAGAAATGGTAGGTGATTGCACAACATTAGAACTGAATGGAGCAGAGAACATTTATTGCAAAAGAACAGTCGGTTTGAGGCACCCCGTGACAGTGCGATTGCACCAATGCTTTGCATGACACACACTATTTCGTTCACACACACATACACTATACCACACACACACACACACACACACACACTCTATACCACACACAAACACACACACACACACACACACACACTATACCACACACAAACACACAAACACACACACACACTATACCACACACACACACACATACACGCGCACACACACACACACACACACACACAGAAATGAGCGGTGGCCGGGTGCCAGCTGGTTGCTGGGAGGGGGCTGTGCTCCCCCGGGTGCAGGTCTGCTCCTGCCGGGAGGAAGCGGGGCTGGCAGGGCTCTGCGCTTGTTTACCAGAGAGACGCAGTAACGATGCAGCCTCAGCTCACCACCACCACCAGACGCCATGGCACCACACCACACCATACCACACCACACCCCAACCCAACCCTACATCGTGATTTGCATGACACACACTACATGTACACGTGTCTGCACACAAACACACACACACACACACACACACACACACACACACACACACACACACAAACACACACTAGAGAGATGCAGTAATGATGCAGCCTTGGCACGGCACCACACTACACCCACACCAACACCCCAACATATACACACACACACACACACACACCCAGTCCAGCCCATGTCAATACACTCTAAGTCACTGCACCCCCAAGGTACGAGGGGCTGCCTGCCCAGGCCCTGGGCTGGTAAGGAGTACAAGCCCTACTCCCCAAAGGAGTACACCTCCCTTCTCCTCAAAGGAGTACAGTGCCTTCTCCTCGAAGCAGTACAGTCCGCTGCGGCACGGCTCAAGGGACGAACGGTGACCGCTCTCCCTGCTAATGTCACTTACAGGTCACCTGAGTGTGTCTGTGGGGCAATAACAGCACAGTGCCTCAGCATATCTGGCTCTGCTCCCTCCCTAACAAGCCCTGGAGAGAGAGCGGGAGAGGGAGAATGGGTGAGAGAGTTTTTTCCACTTGTAAACAACACCTTCTTTTTTTTTGGCTGTTGTTAAAGAAGACACGGGATGCTCAAAGGATTTGGCTATTTATGGAAAAAAAAACACAAACGCTGCCATGGCCTACATACTGTATTTGTGTGTACTTTTTCCAAACAGCTTTTTTTCCGATATGCAGACACAACACCATTCACACACACTTGTAGGACTTTGTGTGTGAACACATTTACACACCATTGTGGAGAACACTAACAGGGCCGTGCAGTGAAACACCACTGACCAAACAAGAGAGCGATAACATCTGCAGACAGAACACAGCTGAGCCACACCTGGACAAGATGACATGTCATATTTAGCAGAGAGAGTGCTGCTGACGCATATGTGGTTTTAATCATAATCAGAAATCAGTTTTATTGGCTAAGTACACTTACGTCTACAAGAAAAACTTGACTTGTAAGTGTACTTGGCCAATAAAACTGATTCTGATTAAGTTCTAGCGATGAGACGGCTGCTGTGTTTGCTGCTGCCGATGACGGTGATGGTGATGATGCTGATAATGATGTGAGCAGTTGTGTTTATGACTCTTGGTCTGCTGGAAATGCCAGATCGGTTCCAGCCCAGGAGGCAGGCAGAGGAGCTCCTGAGTCTCCAGGATATCTTAATAAGGTGCTGAGTGAGGAGAAGATCACCCCTTTAGTTGTCGGGAACCACAGAGTAGACTCTGGCTGAATAGGTGACAACACATCTGCTTAAGAGAGCTTACGTGTGACTTGTTTTCTTTAATATGTCGCTAGATCCTTTGGGGTTTACCGGAGAAAGTGACTAATGTCATCAGATTAAATGCTTCTAGTGCGGTCGAGGTGCACTGTCACTGGGTGATGACAAGAAGTCAGCAAAGCCGGGCTGCTCAGAAGAGCTGCTGAACTTGAACTTATCTGATCTTTCTCCAAGGCCCCCCGTGAAGCCTCAATCCAGTTCTTCCTGTTCAACGTAGACTTGGAACGAAATGCTACCTTTGTAGCCCTGGGCTACATGAAGAACTCCAGGCTCGTTGGGGGTCAGTGGCAGCAGGCAAGGCAGGGTCCTTCACTTTCCTCATTTCATCTCTCTGCTCTGGAAGCTCCAACAAGCTGAAGCCCATCAGCAGTAGTCCTCTCTGAGAAATCGGTTGATAATATCTTAAGTTGGTTTCCGTAGTAAGAGAGTTCTTTTTCTAGGAACTTTACAAATTACCCCCCCCCCCTCTCTGCTTAAGTATGTTTGGCTTATGAGTCCGTGTTTAAACCCAAACACTGCATGGGCAGCTGCTGCTGCTGCTGCTGTTTGAGGAGTTGGTTCAGGTTCTCTGCTGAACCACTAAGCCAGGTGGCCCTGATCTCAGGCCAGAGACTCTACAGCGCCCCCTAGATGCTGCCCAGCACACCAGTTGCACTATGCACACAGACAGCAACTCCCCAACCACCCTCTCTCTCTCCCTCTCTCCCTCTCTCTCTCTCTTTCTCCCTTTCTCCCTCTCTTTCTCTCTCACACACACACACACACACACACACGCACAAACTCACACAAACGCATGCACATGCATGCATGAACACACGGACAGTACACACACACTTTATGTCACATCCCACCCCACAAATACAAAGAGACACACATACACACACACACACACACACACACACACACACACACACACACACACACAGAAAAAAGAATGAAAAAAAAAACACAGGCTCACTTTCCCTAACCATGCAGCCCCAGGGCTTGTCCAGCGATCGTGGGCCCTGAGTTTGATTAATCCTTCATGGCCCGAGTGCTGGGGAGGGGGAAAGGGGAGGGCAAGGGGAGAGAAAGCGGGCCATCTGGAAACCTTCATAAACATGTCTATCTTTCCGCAGTCTCCAAAAGGATTCTAGGAAGGTCATAAAAATGAAAAGGGGGGGTCTGCCGCTGGACTGCATGTTTTTTTTTTTTCCTCCTCCACCCTTGCACACACACACACACACACACACACACACACACACACACACACACACACACACACACACACACACACACATGGTCAGTGTGAGTCACACAATGCCTTGCGAACACAGGGCAGGCAACAGTGACGAATAACACCATGTCATCCGATCTCCCCTTTTTGTCAAACCGCCGGCAAACTAGGCTGCCATGCTGCGTGATGCAGTGGTGTCTATTTTGAAGATATCCTTCTATCCTTCAAAACGGACCTCTGTTGTGCTTGGAATAGAAGAGTGCCGCAAAAAAAAAAGAGAACAGGAGAAGAGGGCAAAAAACAAAGTTATCCGGTTACCCTTGAAATAAAATAGCGCTAAAACAGCTCCAAGTAGAGGCTGCTGCAAGGCTGGCAGAGATTGCTGCTGCTGCTACTGCTGCTGCTGCTGCTGCTGCTGCTGTTATTGCTGCCAGTTAGCCCAAGTGTGCAGAGCGCTTGAAGCGCTTGATCCTGGGAATCCCGCTGAGACGAGCAGAGGTCAGGGACGTGGCAGCGGGGACAGATGGGTGGAGAGGATGGAGGCGCCTCTTACCACTGCCAAACTTGCAGACCAGTGCCAGCGCGTCTACACACCCCCCCTCCAACCAACCAAACAAACTCCTACCCCATCCCATCCCATGCCCTCTCCACCCGATATACCCCCACCACCCCGCCTCCCTAACCAAACCAACTCCTACCCCCCCCATCCACCCCCAACGCCTGGCGGATTCTTGGCTGAGCGTCAGGGAGATGTCTCTGGACAGGTATCCCTTATCACTTGGCACGAAGGGTCAAATTATACAGCTTTGCATTCCTGGTGAGGCTTGGAGTGGTTTCCATTATGTGAAACATCCCCTCTGCTTTTAAAAGGGATTCCCAAAGCCTTCGCAAGGGCCCTCTCCATTTCACATGCCTGCCTACCCCTGCACGGGTACATTAATGACAGGGGCTGAGGCAACGCACCCACACACACGCACACGGATGTACACACACACACACACACACCCACACACAAACACACACACACGTAAACATGCTTGCATGCACACACACACACACAAACACACACACACACACACACACGCACACACACACGCACACACACAATTGCACGGATGTACAAGTAGAGGTAAACACACACGCGTTTACACACACATGCACACACACGCACGCACACACACACACACACATATATACACACACACACACACAGTCATGGCTAGAGGAGAGGGAAAAGTGAGACATTCAAGAGGTCTTTTTTTGCCGTAGCAGTTTTCCAACATTGCAGGGCATCAGGGTTCACACTGCAGCAATGTTTTGGTTCGTGTCCGTGACCGCTGGTGGGGGGGAGCTGGGGGGGTTGGTACAGACATCCAGTAGTGGGGAGCATGTCTGTTTTGGTTACTACCACACACCCCCACCACCACCCCACCCCCCCCAGCCTGCCCCACACCACCCCCGTGATCTTTTCTCAGCGGCTACAAGTTGCTCTGGGTCTCTGGGAAAAACAGCCGAGGCCCCCAGCCGCACAGCCATACTGTACACAGAGTGTTTATATACATTTCACACCAGCGTCTTCAAAGCATGTATATGGTGCAGCGCAAGATGGATGACAAACACATTGAAGGGTGCTCCATCACTGCCCAGGCGAAAAGCCAGGGCCAGAACATGATCTTTCCCAAGAATTTCAGTGTCACATAAACAGAGCATTACTAATGATAATGCACTAAAAGCCCCTTCGCAAGAGCCAAAAGCCCGAACTTCAAACAACTGCCAACTTCAGAGGAGGACACAGAAAGGAGGAGAGGAGCCACAATGAGAGAGAGATTTTTTAGCTTTTTTAAAAAAAAAAAAACTAAAAAAAAAAGTCTTGAGTGTGAACTCTGTCCTGTTTTTTCCCTTTCATTAACTTGTCTTTATTTTTCCCTCTTATTGCCCTTCTGCCTGCCTGCATAGCTGATGTGCCTGGTCTTGCCTGCCACAATCATTTCAGAGACAACGCACAAGGGAAATCAAAGAACGCTATTGCATGCGATTGCACAATAGGGCCTCGTGTGTAAACAAGCGCAAGCGGCGAGAGAGCGAACGCTTACCTGGAGCGGGTGGGGCCGCGCTGGGCGGGAGAGGAGCTCCCGAGGGCGACCTGCAGGGGGTATTGTGGGGGGCAGGTGAGGGCGTGGGCACTGCTGCCGAGCCCAAGATGGGAAGAGAAGAGCTGACGCCCGTGGGCTGGGTCCCAGGGGGCCCACTGCCAGCACCACCACCACCAGCACCACCACCACCACCACCGCCCTCCTCCTGCTCCCTCCTCTGGTCGGGCCTCTGGCTGGGATCCCTGGCCCTGGTGGTGCCCAGTAAGAGTGCACGACGGAGGAGCACCAGACAGGTAACCAGGCCCAGGAGGAGCAGCAGGAGTGTGCCAGGCAGCAGGAGGCCCTTCGTGCCTGGGGCTGGGCCGCCTTGGCAGCAGGGCCTGGGGCCCCGGCGCTGGGCAGTGGGGGTGGTGGTGGTGGAGGAGGTGGTACGGGGTGAGACAGGGCCCGCTGAGACGACTCCTGCCCGGTGTTCCTCACAGAGAGAGACGAGGAGCACAGGGAGGGCGCACACAGACACATCGGGGTCCATGGGGCGCCCCGGCCCGCCCTAACGT
>CM059272.1:21857125-21867125 GCA_030347295.1 Setipinna tenuifilis
GAACGAGACACACACATGCACACACAAACACATACAAACAAACACACACACACACATACACAAATACAAACTGGCAGACACACACACGGATGCATACTCTAACACAAAGTATGCCGACAAACCGCTGTTGTTACTGCAGGCAAAAGGTACCACTTATCAAACATCACGATTATGTGGCTACACTCCTAAGACAAACAGCCACATGTCAAGCTGAAGCCTAAATAAGTAAACAAGAATGCCAGCTAACAACTTCAATTAAAATCCCAGACAGAGATGTACAAAAATAATAACCATTCGTCCCAATTTTCAATAGATTGGCCCACTTCCCTGTCCCAGTAAAAGCCGATGCTTATTCTTGGCTATTTTTGAGAAGCGCTGCGGGTGACAGCTGTGATGATATTCCTTTTCATGTACTTGTTCAAAGCATGTTAAAGCACGTCGCTCACATGCGTAGCACGGTAATCAATGCAGATATCCCAGCAGTTTGAGCACTGCTCACGCGTGTACTGAGATGATGGACCATGACATGAATGACTCCAGTCTTCACATGACCTGTTCAGTGTTACAGAGCCGTCTTCTCGAGCACAGTGTCACCTGATAATGGCTGGCACGGCTGCTCATCATGGCAGTGTGGTTGCTATCAAATAAGGACGTTGGAAACTCACTCACTGGAAGACTAAAAACGACTTAAGAGTTACAGTACTTAGGGATTGCTATTGAGAGATCCTTTGAAAAAAGGTGTGGTGTGGATTAGGAGAGGAATGAAAGGCAGGCATGTTCCTCACTTCAAAGCTGGCAATGGAGTGCCACCACACGTCAATGAGCTCTGTGCTAATGTAACCAAGGTCTTCCTACGCAGTCTTGAACCCACGACCTCACAGCAACTCTGGTATGGGTGACAGTCGCGCTACCAAGTGAGCTAAAAGCCAGGCTATTAGCTTAGTCAGTAGCGTATCTTTTTGAGGTGTATGGGGGAGGATTACTAATTCTTCTATGCCGAGTTGTGCTAGCTGGCATGTGCAACACTAACTAAAGTCAAGATGGAGCCAAACGTCTGACTGACTCATAAACCCACACAGCGCTTGTTCTAGATTAAAGAACCCAGGAAACCCCTCATTACTCATCTACCATCTATTGATCAGGCAAGATGCTGCCTGAGACAACCATGTCATTGAAACCACAGGCAGACCCTCTGTACGAAATGAAGTGAAGTACGACCGGTTGGTTTACCAGGCTATATCAGGATAAGAATTGTAAGAACTTTAAAGATGTCGACATTTCCTAAGTTCACTACCACTGTATGGAAATCAATCTTTTGCTCTAACATAATGCTTTGTACACTTTTGTGTATAAAAAAACAATTAAACAATGAATACAAAACCTACTTTCCTTTGCCATGTTCAATGTACCTAATCAACTCAGCTTAAGCAGTCTCTGCTTTAGCTTCCAGTGATGAAGCCATGAGATGAAAACAGATAATGCATCATTGAGCCATCATGGAAATATAAACAGATGACTGGGCCGACAATATGGATGATCATGATGATGATTACAATGATAAACAAACACAAGAACACCATTACTACTACCTCTACTACTATACCATTATTATTATTGCTATTATTATTATTATTATTGATATAAAGAAGAAGAATGATGGAGGAATGTCAAGGAAGAGGAATAATATAATGAGCATATTAGCTGGCTGTCAGCACTAAGCTGTGCTGAGCAACAATGGGAGCACCTAGCGAGCCATGTGAGACATGTTGAGTCAGAGTTCATGTTGCAGGAGAAATTAGAGAGCTGTACCGACCAAGCTGCACCTCTTTCATTAACGTTTCTTTTATCCCGTATAATAGGTCTCTCTTCTGTTCTGTGTTGTGTTTTTCTCCCTCATTCCGACTGAAAAGAACTAATGGCCCATGAACGTTTGACTCCTTGCCTTTGCACGCTCCCTCTGCGGGCCTAGAGGGAGGAAGGTAGGAGAAGAGGGGACACACCTGGGCGCTGACGGATTGGGGCGGTGTTCTGGCGACGACCCGGCCCGGATCAGATTGGGATTAGGGGGGGGCAGAACACCCACCGCGAGGTCCGTCCCGGAGCCGGCTATGTGCCGGGTACATTCTGTGATTCTGTGCCACTGCGGCAGGCAGAGACCTAGTGGCGACACACGAGGCTCGATGCCTCCCATCTGGCCGACTGTCCGTGGGCGTCTGCCCTGCGCCCAGCTGTGTCTTTTCCCCTGGACTACAGGAAACGACAGCCAACCAGCCTCCCCACTCAGAGCTTTAGTGAGGGGGTGAGTGCGTGAGTTAGTCAGTGGGTAAGAGTGTGAATGAGTGAGTGAGTGAGTGAGTGAGTGAGTGAGTCAGTGAGTGAGTGTGTAAGAGTGTGAATGAGTAAGTGAGTAAGGGAGTGAGTGAGTGAGTGAGTGAGTGAGTAAGTGAGTGGATAAGAGTGTGAGTGAGTCAGTTAGTAAATGAGTGCATGAGTAACTGAGTGCATGAGTAACTGAATGCATGAGTAACTGAGTGAATGAATGAATGAATGAATGAATGAATGAAGGAATGAATGAATGAATGAATGAGTGAGTGAGTGAGTGAGTGAGTGAGTGACTGAATGAATGAGCGTGCATGTAAAGGTACGTGAGTGAGTGCACGAGGGAGTCAGACGCCATCTTACTGCTCAAGCTCTCTCCACACAGAGCAAATTTTTACGGCTTGCGACAGAATACAGAGGCCGACAGCGCTGAGACGATGGCCTCTGGCTCAATCTCCTACAAACAAACAGAGCTGCTCGGGGTCAAAAGGTCACCATGCACCGTGTTTGCTGACGCATTCTACAGCTGTGGGTGAGTGTCCTTTGTTAACTCACGGGGAGCCAGTACCACTTGCCTGTGCAGGCAGCTGGTCTGTAGCCATAGGGCCTGGAGGCTAAGGATTCACTGCTGAATACGTACCATATTCATCTAACATCAACATCAACCAAATAACCAAGCAGCTTTTATAAAGCTTAAAGTAGGACAAACTCACACAGGATCAGAATATACTTAGAACTTAGAAATGTGATACATATTAAAACATATTTATCTGTGTGCAGCCAGCTGCAGATGTATAGCAAGAGTTACAGCTTGGTACAATATTAGCCAAATAAATAAGCAACTTTTATGAAGCTAAACAGCGGAAAAACAGAAAATACTGATGACTGTAAATATGCAGCTTAAATGCATCTATCTATGTAGAGACAGTGTAAGTATGCATAAACAGCTGCAGATATATGGTACTGTACTGTACATGCATGGAGGGTGTAAGGCGAGTGTTACAGCTTGCTAAAATGGGTTAAAACTGTTGTGGTGGCCTGAAGGAATCACTCTGCTCTAAGTTTAAGATGGAATGTCCAAACTTTATGGCACCTATACATTTATTTCTGCACAGTCTACCATACAGTCAGACTAAGCCTAACACACACACACACACACACACACACACACACACACACACACACAACACACACACACACACACACAATACACACACACACACACCTACACACGCAGTTGGGGATCACTTCTCCATATGAGCCCACAGGTAACATATTTCATCAAGGCCTTAACAGAACTGTCACTTTTTATGGGACGCATGACAGTCTTGCGCGGGTCCTGCCCATAATTTTAGAATGACTTGGAAATACATAACCTCAGGGATAGTGCCAAGGTTCAATTTAAGAACCTTAAATCACCACAGAGTTTGTAGAGAGAGAGTGAGAGGAGAGGAAAAAAAAGCTTGCAAAAGTGAAATGCTGATCATATCAAATGTTTAAAAATATCACATATCAGAGGCTTTCTATTGTGGCTTTTTTTGTGCTGATCTCTATTTTTAGTATTAATTTATTATTTCACTGTTAGAAGGAATCCAGCATGTCTTTGCTGTCTCCCTTCAGAGCCACAAGCTGAGTGTCTAGTGGGGATCGTCTGAAGCTTTCGCAGAACTATTCTCAGAAGCAGTCGCTGACAGCTCTTTGAAAGCTGTCAAACTGCAGTTTCAAATCAGCCATTTAAAAAAGGGCTTGACTGGACTGGGTATTTAGTCTCTCTCTCTCTCTCTCTCTCTCTCTCTCTCTCTCTCTCTCTCTCTCTCTTTCTCCTCTCCCTCCCTCTATCTCTCTATATCCCTCTCTTCTCTGCTCTGCTCTTTGTGTGTGTGCGTGTGTGTGTGTGTGTGTGTGTTCTCATAGACCTTTCCTGACCTCGGTCTCCTGGGGTGCCGTGGCAACATAAAGATGCCAGGCCTCATTGATGGTGTAGGTATCAACACCCCCTCACCATGACTGCATTTTTAAACCACCACTATATGTGAAATACAGTCCAATTAGGTCCATACATTACCAATCGATTCTGCGAATAGAGCTGCTATATTAAATAGTAGGGGGGTGCGACTGCTACTCCGATTAAATATCAGAAAAAAATAAAGTCTGCTTAACACTAACCGCATGAAATATGTCTTTAATAATGAACCTGAACCTGTATCATGTAAGTGATGTAGTTTCTGTCTCTCAAATTCGTCCTACAATCTGAACATTAAAAACAAGCTCTCTTGGTTTTTGTCCTCTTCATTTATATGAAGGAGATTCCTTTCCCCAAGGCAAGCCCAAGTTTTGCAAAGTCAGTTACAATGGAAAGACTTTTTTTTTCATCAAAGTGTTTTTCGTAGAAGGGCACAGGCATGCACAAACATAGACATGCACACAGCAAAACACGTGAACACACACACACACACACACACACACACACACACACACACACAGACAAACACAAATAAACACACAACCACACACACACACCCATCAACCTTAAGGATGAGCCCGCAAACAGTTGGCCAGCCCTCACAGTGCAAGCAGACAGCTGAGGAACTGGTTTGGTGGCTGTAACAGCAGCCGCCGTTGGCCCGGGGATACGCACTGCACTGCCGTGCTGGGAGTTCCAGCCGTGGAGTCGTGTGCGTGCGTGTGAGTCAAGCCCTACATCCACACCGGAGCCACAACCTTATCCCAAACAAAACAACACACACAAAAACTAACAGGTCATGCTACAGTCTAGGACTGCTTGTCAGCACAACCACATCAATGGAGTGAGAGGGAAGAAGGCTCACCATGTACTGTTGCACACACAGCATAAAAGCTACGACACTCCCCCACCATAAATGCGTGCGCACACACACACACACACACACACACACACACACACACACAACATCTACCAATGTTCATTTTCACATTGCCACGAATGCAAACAAGGTTTCACCTTCCATTATCCTCAAGCGACACCCGATACGCGTCCCGTTGTTTTTACAGAGGTCTTTTTCACCTGACCCACACCTATAACACAGAGTAGACAAAGCCACAATGACGGTATTGCATGACATGCCCCCGATTCCAATTAGGTTCAGGAGGCCTTGATGAAAAGCACTAAGGTTTAGGCTGTGCTTTGATAGAAATTGAGTCATTCAAGCAGAATCATTTACAGTGACTTACAGGTCAAGTTGTGTAAAGCCATTGTTCTGTATCACCTGTCAGTGTTCACACATGAGCATGCTAGCTCATCAAGATTTGGTTCTCTTTATACACTTCTCCAGACAGCACACACACACCCCCCACACACACATTAATATTTATTAAGACCGACGGCATTGAGAGAACACTGTGCTCACACATACCGAGTCCAAGACTACTGTTTGTTTTTCAAAATACACAAACAAATGTGACTGCATATGGGAGAACAGCCAAAGTGACACTGTCAATGGGTAACACTGTGCAAGTCATGCCGAGTGGAGCTGGGGGGCAGGGGGGGGGGGGGGGGGAGCAAGCGATTCTCACAACCAAAACCTGCTGTCACTTGCAAGGCCTTACAGCACCTAACACCCTTTTATCATTCACAACCCCTGGATACTCAACGGGTAAAAAAAAAAAAACATATGCACCTCTTCTTCTATACCAGTTTGTTTCCTGTAGATAAAGCATTGAGATTACTATCACCCTAAGTCAAAAATCCTCTCCGACGCTGGATCCCAGGCTACTGCTAAAGACCAGGACACTGCTGCAGATCCTTTTCACACGTCTATAAATACACCGAAGCCCATTTGATGGGAACCCTGCGCACAAAAGACCTTCCTCACAACAAAGAGCATGTTCACAGGGAAGAGTAGTGAGCGCAACTTAAGCGGTAACGCAGCACAATAGGGGAAGAGACGAAATTGTTCCACGGCAAGAAGCCTCGTGCCTGAGGGGGGATCCAGGGCCAGAGGAGAGAACTCCCACAATGAGCGGGCCGCAGGAAAGTGGGGTGGGAGGAGGAGATAAGGCGCCGAATGAATGGAAGGGTGGGGGGAAGGTGGGGACGCAGCGGAGACAATACAATGAAGCGCCTTGTCTCAGTGGGCTTGCTAATCAGCCGCAGGGATCACGGTGAGACCACGGTGAGACTTTTGCGGGGAGACCTTGGGGAGGATGCCTCCTCTTCTACTTCCGAGCGGGCTGATAGTTCTTCAAACGGGAGAAAAAAGGAGAGAGGCAGAGTGTTGGAGAGAGAGAGATAGAGAGAGGAGAGAGATAGAGAGAGAGACAGAGAGAGAGAGAATGCCGCTGTGCGGACATAACCTGACTCAGGAGCCCAGGCAAGGTAGGTAGCGGTGCGGCAGCCTTAATCCACATCTGCATCTACTGTTGTGTCGTCCACAGCTGCTCCACTGGCCCGCACCATCACCATCACCAGCACCAGCACCAGCACCACCACCACCACACCATCACCCCTCCACCGCTACCACCAGACAATGCCACAGAACCACCCCCCCCCCTCCAACAGCCAGCCTCCCAGCCTCCACCCCCTGCCTGGGTGGCATTGTAAAGGAATGGTGAAAAAAGCTGGCATTAGGAGAGGCAAAATATCAGCAAGACAGAAGAAAGAGGACAGAAAAAAGTGTAGACAGAGGAAAAAAAACACTCGTGGAGAAAACACAAAGCAAAGAAAAAAAGACAGAGAGAGAAAGAGAGAGAGAGGAGAGCATGGGAAGGAAAGAAACCAGGTGCTTCATGAGAAACTCACCCCACTGTGTGCGAGGGTGAAGGCTGATTAGTCAGTTCCAGGCAGGACACTGGGAGTAAGAAAAGTACGTGACCAGGCAAACTTTGAGGAATGGCTGAGACTAGCCTCCCGACCTCGGGGTCAGAGCGCCGTGGCGTGCCGAGGCTTGCAGCCGCTGACAGTGAGGGAGCACAGCTCTATTCCCTAAGCTCCCGTCATTCACAAGCCGGGACCCACACACACACACACACACACACTTACAGACTTACATGCTTACACACACATGTGCACACACACATATGCATCCACACACACACACACACACACACAGCTGCGACCCCACACTATCCAAGCCGTCAGGGGCTTCTCTGCAGCATGCCACTAAGCATTACAGAAGAGCACAACTCAAACCACCACGAGACTTGAGTAAGGACACATGGATCATAACAGACCCTGATCAGATCAGTGGACAGACATTCGTTTGCACAGCATCCATTCAATGCTACCAAGCTCTGATCGACTAGAAAACATCAATGGCAGACGCTATAACAGAAAACCCTACAGCTTCAGACAAGCGTCGTACATGCATGGGTAAGTGTGGCAACCTCATGCTAGTGCCAGCATGTAGTAGGTGAGTGCTGCGTAGTGTGTGCGTGTCAACAGGGGTTTGGGCTGAGGCATGTCAATGCACTGCAACGCCACACAATTACTCCATAAGTGAGCTACGCCATAAGCCTACAAAGTGCGGCTACGGCGGGCTGCCTGTATCACAAGGATCCTCTGCGCAGGATTACAAGAGGCTTACAAACTCGGACAAGAGAAGGAAAAAGAACATTCCCGCACAGGTCTGTGCTCTCTCTCTCTCACACACACACACACACACACACGCACGCAAGCACGCACAGACAGTCAGTCGGTCACAGTCATCTGCCAAGTATCTGTAAGCATTATTTCTTTTTTTTTTTACCTTCTGTGGAATCTCTGTTCCCTTTGCGTCCCCTTTTCCCTCCATTTTTCCTCCCTTTCCTCTCTTTCTTCCTGCCCTCCGACATGGTGTCAGTTGAAAAAAAAAAACGAAGGTGTAAATCCACTCAGGGAGAATAACGTTGCTATAGAAAAAAAAAAAACACGCACACACACACACACACGCACTCCTCACGCTCACGCTCACACACACACACGCTCGGCGCACGGATAGTCCTGGTTGGGGGTGTGCTGCGGGCGGGGCGGGCGCAAAAGACTCTGAACTTGTCAGAGTGCCTCTCTCCCTCCTATATAGACTCTCACATATTACGCAGCAGGGGAACACCTACTTTACAGCACAGCAGAGTGAGGGAGAGAAAGAAAAGGGAGAGAGAGAGAGAGAGAGGGAGACAGGGAGACAGGGAAAAGGAGAGGGAGGGGAGAAGAGAGAAGAGAGAGAGAGAGAGAAAAAGGGGAGAGAGAGAGAGAGAAGGAGGGAGTAAGAGAAGGCATTTCCCATTGCTGTCAGCCAATTAACTATTCCCTGCCTGGAACTGGTAGATAAGCAGAGACTCTTCCAGGCCCCAGAGCTCTGGCTCCCACCACTCAGAGAAGCCACACTGCCACACTGCACTTACACAGCTCCATCAGCTGACCCTTCATCCAACCCCCCCCCTTTCCCGTCCATCCCCACCCACACCCACACACACACACACACACACACACACACACACACACACACCCATACACACACACACACACACACACACACACACACCCCTGGGACTACTCTGATAGGCCCACTGGCCCCAGGATATCACTGACCCTCTATTAGGACGACATTGTCTCAGGTAGCCTCCTTTAACCTCTGCTCTGCTGGACATCCCCTCCCCTACCCTTCCCCTCCCTTCACCTCCCCTCCCCTCTCCTGGTCTGTCAAGGTGGTCAAGTGACGTGAACCCTGCCTCTAAAGCAGCCCTCTGGCTACACATGAGATGCCACACCGCAGATTTCATTTATTGATTTATCTATTTTATTTTCCTTTAGTCCCCTTTTTCACTTGGAGATTTTGTCTCAGTTAATCAGCCAAGCCTGCGCCTTAGAATGAGCCAACAACAACAACAAAAAAAAACCTAACAAAAAACCCCAACACCCACGAGTGAGGGAAATTGTCAGTGTGACAAGTCTTCACATCCTTCTCTCTCTCAGTCTCTCTCTCTCTGTCTCTCTCTCTCTCTCTCTCTCTCTCTCCCTCTCCCTCTCATTCTTTTTCTTTCTCTGTCCACCCCTCCTCAACCGTGTTTCCCATTCTACTGTAAGCAAGTCACAGCACGCCCATGTCTTTCTCTGCAAGTGTGTCACCAGCAAAGCGCTGCACTGAGCTCTCACACACACACGCACACCACTGGGAGGTGGGAGGCATGATGGCACATAAACCCCTCCCCCTCCACTGCCCGAACCCCCCCACCCCCACCCCCCCACCTCATTCTCCTGCTTTGCGCTTCACACTGCTTACATTGTTTCAAGTGGCTATTGCTACAAGTCCTCCATCTTCTGCAGGAAGTGCTTTTGATACACGGTTTTGGTAAATAGGAAAAAGCAGGAGAAGAGGAGGGGAGGAACAGAAGGCAAAAGAATGAAGCAGATAAATAGTACAGACAGGGAGGAGAAAGAAAGAAAGAAAGAAAAAAAAAAGAGAAGGAAAGAAAGAAATAAGGAAGGAAGGAATGAAGGAAAGAAAAAACAGATACAGAACAAACAGAAACTGTAAAAATGATGCAGTAGTTTTTCAATTTGTGATCGGGGGAGGAGAAAGGTAGTCAGCCCCAAACTAAAAACACCCACACAGTCAAACAGAACCAGAAGAACTGGGCCCAAAGACAGCAGCACCTTCCAGAACCAGAGCAACACCTTCCACAACTCAACTCTGTCCCTAAAGCCCAGTAACCTACTCTACAGTCA
>CM059272.1:21872125-21874625 GCA_030347295.1 Setipinna tenuifilis
CATACTGGAGTTGCTGTGAGGTTTGTGGGTTCAACACTGGGTCTGGACTGCGCAGGAAGACCTGGGTTACCCAGAGCAGGTAGTGGGGGTGGGGGAGGTGCACCAAGATGCAGGGAGATGCACTGCTGATGTGATGCAGTCACTGGCATCCCTGGAGAGAGACGGATATATAAAGATAACCTTTGCCTTCCCACAGACACACCTAACTACGCTTCTATTCACACACAGTAAACAAAACCACACACCCTCTTTCTCTCTCTGTCTCTCTCTCTCTCTCTCTCTGTCTCTCTCTCTCTCTCTCTCTCTCTCTCACACACACACACACACACACACACACACACACACACACACAGCAGCTTTCACTTCCAGCCATGTGTGGTGAGTGAGTGTGCATTGGCTGTGTCCTAGTGCAGTGTGTTTATGTGTGTGTGAGTGAGTGAGTGAGTGCGCACGAGTGTTTAAGTGTCTAATGGCAGCCTCTGCCTCAGTGGATTCAGCTCTCTGCCATTTCCGCAGCGCACAGCTGTCACCATGGAAACCACTTAGAGGAAAAGGGGGGGTGGGGTGGGGGGGTTGCGAGAGATAGTGCGAGAATGACAAGAGGAAGAGACGGAGAACATGAGACACTAGATGTGTGTGAATGTATGCCTGTGTGTGTGTGCGTGTGTGTGTGTGTGTGTGTGTGTGTGTGTGTGTGTGTGTGCGCATGAGTGTGTGTGAGTGAGTATGTGTGTGTGTATGTGTGTGTGTGTGTGTGTGTGTGTGTGTGTCTGTGTGGAGCGGGGGTTGGGGGGGCATCATTGCAGCACATAAAAACACAGACATCCAGAAGCCTGTAAGCCTGTTCACAGCCTGCTGGGACACACTGCAGCAGCATTATCGTGGGGGCTGGGGAGATGGTGGTAGGGTGTGTGTGTGTGTGTGTGTGTGTGTGTGTATGTGTCTGTGTGAGTGAGTGAGTGACACACACACACACACTACACTGAGCATGCTCTGATTTCAAGGCCGCAGATGGAGGGGGGGTTCCGTGCTTTCTCAGCCTTTCTCTGTCTGCACAGCCCATCCCTCTCCTCCTCTCCCCTCCCCTTCTTTCCCCTCCTCTTCCCTTCCCTCTTCTCCTCTATTTTCCCCTCTTCTCCTCTCCTTTCCCCTCCTCACCTCTCTCCTCTCCTCTCCTCTGCCCTCCCCTTTTCTCCTCCTCTCCCCTCCCCTCCCCTCCCCTCTTCCCTCCTTTCCCCTCCTCACCTCTCTCCTCCTCTGCCCTCCCCTCCTCTCCCCTCTCTCTACTCTGCCTCCCTCCCACAAAACAGTACTCCCCTCCCCTCTTCTCCTCCTCTTCTCTTCTCCTCCCCTCTTCTATTCTCCTCCCCTCCTCTCTTCTCCTCCTCTTCTCCTCTCCTCCCTTTCTCTCTTGCCCTCTTCTCTTCTCCTCCTCTTCTCTTCTCCTCCCCTATTCTCTTCTCCTCCCCTTCTCTCTTCTCATTCTCTTCTCTTCCCTTTTCTCTTGTTCTCTTCTCCTCCCCTCCTCTCTTCTCTTCCTCCTCTCTTCTCCTCCTCTTCTCTTCACCTCCCCTTCTCTGTTCACCTCCTTCCTACCTTCTCCTCTCTCTTCTCCCTCCTATCATTCTCTCCTCCCTTTTACTCTATCCACTCCTTTTTTCCGTTCTCTCCTCCACTCCTCACCTCCTCTCTCCCTCTCCTTTCACCTCTCTTCTCTTTTCTTATCTCTTCTCTTCTCTCTCTTTTCTTTTCTCCTCCTCCCCCTTTTTTCCACCCTGATCTTGCCCCTCCCATCACTCTGTCCTTCCCAGGCGGATCAGTGCCTATGAATGAGGGGAAATCCATAGTGATTGACAGACAGATAAACTGATCTATTGATTCATTCATTGACAGATAGATGCTCTCTTTCTCTCTCGCTCTCTCTGTCTCTCTCTGTCTCTCTCTCTGTCTCTCTCTCTCTTCAGGAGCGTATGCGCCAAGGGGCGGAGGGAGGGATCCAGGAGATACGCATAGCAACACATCAGCCAATGGAGAGCTGCGTCGCTCCGGGAGACTGAAAAAGACAGAGCTCTGGAGTTCGTTTGGCCACACGTGTCCTCGTCAACACCACCACCACCACCCCCCAAGACACACACACACACACACACACACACACACACACACACACACCGCTGCTCCTCAGCTTGACATGGTCTCCCTGGCGAGAGACACTGCCATTGCCGCCGCCGCTGCTGCTGCTGCTGCTGCTGTTGCTGTGAGGAGCTCACGTTCTGACGTCACGCCCGGGAGCATGAGCTCCTCGCCGGCTGCTCCGCCAGAACCCCCCCAGAGAGAGAGACAGAGGAGGAGGAGGAGGAGGTTGCCATGGCGACCCCTAATTACGGCGGCCACGCCCCGGCTGCTCTCCTCTGTTGCCACGGGCCACGGAGCTGTTTGGCCGAGGAGAGGAGGGGAGAGGAGAGGAGAGGAGAGGAGGGGAGAGGAGGGGAGAGGAGGGGAG